>JAFBJU010000612.1:688092-871171 GCA_016785305.1 Colistium nudipinnis
CGCCTTACTATAGCCTTATGTCGGCCAAAATTTCAAACCATCGGACTTGCACAGTAACATCAGCAGGGCCTAAAAATAGGGTGGATGCGAAAATAAAGTGAAAAAAGTAAAAACGTCATAGTATAGCGTGTCGTTAAAAATTCTGAAAAAGTTACAATAAACTCCTTACTATAGCCTTATGTCAGCCAAAAAGTAAAAAAAATTCAAAACATTCGAAACTCGCACAGTAACATCGGCAGGGCCTAAAAATAGGGTAGAATTGAAAAAAGTGAAAACGTTATAGTAAAGCTTGTCGTCAAAAATGCAAAAAGATATTCGAAAAAATGCGCCCTACTATAGCCTTATGTCGGCCAAAACGTCAAAAATTTCAAAACACTCGAAACTCGCACAGTAACATTGGCAGGGCCTAACAATAGGGGAGATGCAAAAATAAAGTGAAAAAGTGAAAACATCATATTATAGCATGTCGTCAAAAAAGCAAACATTTTACCCAAAAATGCCTTACTATAGCCTTATGTCGGCCAAAAAGTCAAGAAATTTCAAAACACTTGAAACTCACACAGTAACATTGGCAGGGCCTAAAAATAAGGTAGATGCGAAAAGAAAGTGAAAAAAGTGAAAATATCGTAGTATACCATGTTGTCAAAAATGAAAAAAATTGACGGAAATACGCCTTACTATAGCCTTATGTCGGCCAAAACGTCAAAAATTTAAAAACACTAGAAACTCACACAGTAACATTGGCAGGGCCTAACAATAGGGGAGATGCAAAAATAAAGTGAAAAAGTGAAAACATCATATTATAGCATGTCGTCAAAAATGCAAACATTTTACCAAAAAAATGCCTTACTATAGCATTATGTTTGCCAAAAAGTAAAAAAATTCAAAACACTCGAAACTCACACAGTAACATTGGCAGGGCCTAAAAATAAGGTAGATGCGAAAAATAAGTGAAAATATCATAGTATAGCATGTCGTCAAAATTGAAAAAAATTGACGGAAAAAACGTCTTACTATAGCCTTATGTTGGCCAAAACGTCAAACATTTCAAAACACTCGAAACTCACACAGTAACATTGGCAGGGCCTAAAAATAAGGTAGATGTGAAAAAAGTGAAAATATCGTAGTATACCATGTTGTCAAAAATGAAAAAAAATTACGGAAAAACGCCTTACTATAGCCTTATGTCAGCCAAAACGTCAAAAATTTCAAAACACTTGAAACTCACACAGTAACATTGGCAGGGCCTAAAAATAAGGTAGATGCAAAAATAAAGTGAAAAAGTGAAAACATAATATTATAGCATGTCGTCAAAAATGCAAACATTTTACCAAAAAATGGCTTACTATAGCATTATGTCGGCCAAAAAGTCAAAAAATTCAGATGCCTCGAAACTCGCACAGTTACATCGGCAGGGCCTAAAAATAAGGTAGATGCGAAAAATAAGTGAAAATATCATAGTATAGCATGTCGTCAAAATTGAAAAAAAATTACGGAAAAAACGCCTTACTATAGCCTTATGTCGGCCAAAACGTCAAAAATTTCAAAACACTAGAAACTCACACAGTAACATTGTATATGTCGTCCAAAAAAGTCAAAATTAAAATGTTAAAAGACCCATGAATAAATCAGAGACGCGCATTTGTGACTGAGAGGAAAAAAGTGAAGAAATGAAAGCAAACTCATTTAGTTTCGATAAATACCTTATCCATCTTGTGTAGTGCACTTACTGAATTGATCATTCTTTACAGTCCCTTCAAAATGTATGAAAGCTAAACACAATTCATAAGGAGGGCAAAAAAGAGACTTCAAGCAAGACATCACTGCTTTTCATTATTTATTGTATCTATTGACTTTGCTGTATTTATTGAATAATGAAAAACAAACAGATATTCACATTACATTTTCAAACAATGTCACATTTAAGAACATAAAAATCTGTTCAAAAGAAAATGTTTGGCTAAAATGATACAAATCTTGAATAATGTTCAGTAGGATTTCACCATGTGGAGGTGAACACCATACAGCAACAAAGTTATGTAGGTAAAGTTTGAGTCATAGTATAGTGAAATATGTCAAAAAGGTGAAAAATAAATTCAAAAACATGAACAATCGTGAGTCATTTTGAAGGCAAAAGAGAGAGAAAAGGTGATGTGTTAGTCAGCGAACAAACAAGTATGCATTCTCCGAACGTACTGATATTTCAGAGGATGATTTGAAAAAGACATGGAAAGATGTTTATATCCATGTTAATCACTAAACACTGTCAGTGACAGCACATGCAACTGGTGCCTGTGAATTGAAAGCGAAGTATTCCCAGTTACAGTTATTATTATTATTATTAGTTGCTTCAGTTTATAGAACATTGTATCTCCGGGGGAAATATTTCCTCTTGACTTGTAGAAGCTATATAGGACAGCTGTAGACGTAGGGTGATATGATTGTTAAAGTAGAAACCTCTCTTTAACCACCTGTGTGTGTGTGTGTGTGTGTTCCTCAACAGAAAGTAGAGCCTGTCGGGGAGCGACGACCACGTGGGCGACCAAGGAAATGGGTACGGAGCAGCCACTGACACTTCCATTCAGTGAAATACGGTCAATTGTAAACGTAGAGTATACGTCTAAAACCCCGGCGGTGTTTGGGTTCTGGGAGATGAATCTGCCTGAGTTTTAAATCATTTTGTCTTGTGTCTCTCAACAGCCTCAGAAAGTAGTGCAAGCAGAAGCTGAAGAGCAGCAGGTGAGGAAAATGAAATCTTTAAAAGACAGATGGGTGTTTTTTTTACGTGCCACTTGAAGTTTTCGACAGTTTTCCCCCTTAAAACTATTTGTCACCTGCGTCCGTATAGCACATCACCTTTTGCGTCGCATATACCTTTTGACTAATGTCAGGTAACATGCATGTTTGCTGTATGACTCGTAAATGCAATTCTGATCTGTATGCTTCGATAGAGAGGGTGCGGCCAACGAACCAGTTCTTGCATGTGTCCAGCTGCGGCAGTTTCACTGTGAATAGCATGCGATAGAAGGTTCTGACTATTTCTCGGAAATGCACAGAGAGCATCGTTGACTTCTCCAGATACACCTCCGAGCATCCTTTTGAGACAGCCACGCTTGAGTGAACGCGGTCCCCCGGTGTTTCTCAGAAACTCTGGCCCTGTTAGCCGCTTTGTTCGTGCTTCAAACGAAGACATTGCGCAACGTTGGTCAGCAGAGCGGGGGCCATATCTCTCGATGCCCCTCGCCTGCCCTATCGCATCCTCTCCACGGAGCAGTTTGTCAGAGAGGCTAACATGCTTCAAGAACTGAAACTGTTGAGACAGACTCCCTTTCTCAGACGCACGCATGTGAAGGGGAAGAATGAGTCAATGTAGAGAGGGGAAACCTGATCTAACTGCTCTCTTCCTCTGTCTTCTTGGTTTCCTGGCATAACCGACATCTTCCTCACATTTCTTGGTCTGACAGCTGGACCTACTTCCCCGCACGCACTCCCTTAATGAATAGTTCACATTCATTCTTTGCGCGAACCATTTGCGTGTATGCATTGTCTCTGTGCTGATTCATTACATTGTGCACACTGAATCACTAGACTCCAAGAGGCCAGACGCTAACTTTTTGTGGTCGCTTGCTGTTCCAGGGCCCTTCAGAAGAGGCTGCGGAGGGTCCCTCACAGCCCTCGTCATCTCAGGTTCCAGCACAGGAGGAAGGGGAGTAGATAGCACACCTCTCTACCTACCTCAAGGTTTGACCTCAAGTAAAGGGGGGTGAAATCTGACTCCTATCTGTGATGGGGAATCAGGAACACATACACATACATGCACACAATCATTGCCGACAGTGGTTTCTTCTCATATGGTTTACTCTACCCTGGATCTGTTGATTTGGTCAAACAGTTTTGTGAACATCTCTGTTTTTACATTATAATTGGACAGGGCTTTTTTTTGTCAATGTCTTAGTTTTTAATCCAATCATTTTTATATTTGGGAAAATGTGCTCTGCAAGAAAAAAAAAGCGTATCTTAAAATAAGCGTACTTCCCAACTTTAAAAACTATTCCTTTAAGGATGCCTTGCTTTGCAGAGCCCCTCGGCCTGAGTGTGTATGTGTGCAAGAGTGTGGGTGGGGGTGTGTGTGTGGGGGGGGGGGCTGCATGACGACAAGACGGGGACAGGTTTGCAGGCTGTAATGAGCAGGGGGTGGGGGTCCGGGGTTAGGGAAAAAAAAGAGCCATGCTCAACCGTTAAATTTTTTCTGACTGAAGTGTCATGAATCCTCATGTGAAACGGGAGCAAGAGGGTAACATGTTTCACAATGTTACATTAACATGTGCGCTGAAGTAATTATGATGAAAGTGGATGCAAAAAGGTTGTATTCCAAAATTGAAATATTCTAGCTTTGCAGGGCAGAAACGTCCTGTTCTCCTTGCATCGGAATTACGTAAGCTCAAATGTCAACGTAAGCAGAAGTACTCAGATTGCTAATAACCTCAGCGAGATGATTGTTTTCGTTCCAACCAGCAGCTGTAACATGCAACAAAGCATGTTTCCAAAGGTTTTAATGGATATGTCATTTTGGAAGAACTTTTGCCTTGTATGCTAAAGTCAGTCATTTTACCGTGCTCAGGATTTCACTTATAGTGCTTTTACACCATATTGAAACCTCAGGTACAAAACTATTCAGGAACATGTTGTCAGTCTACTCAGTAATAATTATTGTGCTCCGTTTGTTGTGCATTTCTGATCTGTATTTTGACATTACCAGTATGCCTTGACACAAAGACCTCATCTAAACCTCAGTTACCCTCAGTTTCTCAATCTTTCATACTACCTCAGTAACACAAAGCGAGCTCCAACAGGTCTCCTACAAAGTCATTCTCCACTCCCTCAGCAGAGACGCACACACTTTACTTAAACACACATGCCGCTTCATGTGCAGATATACCACACAGACAGGCAATAGATTTTTTTACATTTTTTTTTAGGCCTGCACGCAAACAAACACACAGACGTCACACTGCAGCAGAGGTGCGCAAAAGAGACTTCTTTTGTTCTCCTGGGAAATCAAATGCAGCCGATAGTTTACAACAACCTGATTAAATACTTGCTTTTTAGGATGTAGTTCTCTATGAAATGCTTGTTTTAGTTTTTTTGGGGTCTGATACCCTTTTATTATTGTGACTACGTGGTGTATTTCCAGATTCAAACACTGTAAATTGTTTGTGTGACACACTTAATTCATGTGCTTTGGAAGGTGAGGCAGCAGATAACCACACAGGGTTTAAATACATTACAGTTATAGAAAACAACAAAACAACAGAGTGACCTTTTATGATTATTATTAGTATTATATTGCCAAATAAATATACATTTTTGGTAGCTCATTCATACTCATTACTGCATCGGTAACCCTGTCTTTGTATGACCAAAGTAAGAGGGAAGAAAATGGCCCACATTTTACCTTTCTTTTCTTATTTGGCTATAAAAAGCAAGGCTATAACTCTTTTTTTTTTTCTTTTTTTTTTTGCAATCAGTAGTCAGCTCAGCAATTAGTTAGTGGTCTTACCAGAACGGGTGAGGTAGCGGCTTTAATGTTTGTCTTTTATTTCTTATTAATTCTTAGCTTCTCATTTCATTTTCTTAGAAAAGTATAGTCATGCTTCAAAAGTTCCGGTGACCCAAATTGGCGTGCAAAAAGATTACATTTATTTAATTTGGAAGAACTGACTAATTAAGGTTAACTAATTACAATAAATAGTGCATTTCATCTTTAATGACTCAGTCATAATTTAGTATTCATTGTTAACAATTAGTCACATTAATATTGGTATTTCGGAGGATGTTTTACCAAATAGTTTTGTTTGTTTGTTTGTTTTGTTTTAAATCAAAGCTTAAGATATGTTCAGTCTGTCGTCTGTTTTCACAAAAAATATTTTTGAGACTTTGTTGGTCAGAACTTCAGCGCTTAAACTGAAAGACGAATGCAAATAGTCCAGCCTTATTAGCTTCTGCCTTGTGTCACCGTGCATGGTAGACATTATTGAACACAGAATACATATCTCTTACTAGTTGTTTATTATGACTTGAATATCCCCAATCATTTACTGTGTATATCCAGTGTTTGTTCACTTGAACTTGTGTATGTTATCACTGATATGATGTTGTGTCCCAGTAATTTTATGTATTTCAGCATTGTTTACTAAATTGCTGCCAGAAGGGCTCAGTTTATTTACGGACATGCGTGTTCTCTCGTTCGGCTAAATTGAATTGACTTTTTTTTGCCCTCTGGACTACCTCTGAACACAAACGAGCCGGAGTCATCTCTGAGGAAACTTGCCCTCAGACCAGCAAGGCCATACGGATGAAATCTCGAGCACACACTCAAACTTGTACTGTCGTAGTCCACTCATCTCATCTCACTACATTCATATCACCACATGTGAATGAAAGTCAGTCTGAAAGGGTGCCTCTTAATCTTACTACAGCTGAGTCAGTGTCTGGATATTTACTCTCTATATGGGGACAACGTTGTTATGTGATCTTACCGATAGTGATATAGCTACATACAGTACTTGATCCAACTTCAACTATTGATAAGTTGAAGTGTAACTTGAGAAATCATGTTGTATGCCTTACTCTTAACCCCATTTTGTAGTTATATTATTGATGTGTCGTCATCCACTTCATTAATTGGAACTCACAAACCTGTGATATATATTTTGTTATGTTTCCTTATCATGTGACTTATGTTATTCTGCTTCTTTACCGCTTATCAATAAAATATCACACCTACCAACTCTTTCTTAAGGATTTGTACATCACTTTCACAGATTGGTTTAAATAGTTTTAATGAATACAGACCGAATCGGTCCTTCATTGCTCAACAAAGACCAGGTCAACACATCAGGTGTCCAAAAAATGTAAAACATAACATAAATTTGCACTCCTCTCATATCAAACATGGAAGTAGATATCGAAGCCCTGAAGAACTTCACTCACGAGCTACCACACATTGTAACAACAATGACACAACATGGTTTTAGGAAAAAGTGCATCACACAGCAATTGTGCGCCCAAAGATAACAGTGCAAGATCACATGTGATGCTTCCGTTTTGTTCCCTAACTTACATACATGCGCCATACTTTGTTTTTCTTCTTCTTTTCATAATTGGAAAACCACTGCCATTTCACATATAAAGACAAAGTGATTTAAACTCTTACCAAAACTCCAGTTGTCCGCAAAAACAGTCCAGTATTCCTTATGTTGCCCTTCCTGAACGACAGTCTCTATCCCGATGGAGCCAGGAGTGCTCCCAAACCGAAATGAACTAATGGAAGAGGGCAGTTAAGCGTTGAGAGCTTTGGCTACATCTGTGAAGACCAGACGACTGGGCCTCTGTGTGGTCCCCTGGGACGTTGTGAGAGTCTGTGGAGGAGATGGGCAGCAGGGCAGAGAAAGGAAACATGTTAGTGAGGTGAATAGCACTCGGCTACCCCAGCCATGAACTATAAACTTTTGTCAATATCAGGATTGGAGCAACCCACTTGATTTAGAAAGGGATTAAACACTGTAATCGCAGAAGATTTTAGGCACAGAGGCATCATGCATAAAACAGCAAATATGCAAAATGTTAAGCTACAGAATGTTTATGGGCCGAAAATACTAAATATAAAGTTATCGTTAAAAAAGTCAACATGGTGCTACAATGTGTGATTTTTGATTGGGCGGAATCTCTGGGGATGGACAAATTGCAACTCCTGTCAGCAACGGGTCAAAAAGAAAATCGTAAATGACCTAGTAGCTTTTTCCATACCACACCCTGGAAGCCAACAGTGAATGGAGTTTGCTGGTGGTAATGGATTAGGTTCACTTGTCATCACACATGAGGTGCATTTTAAAGCTTTGGAAGAAACTTGTGAGTCGACCGTGACCTTGCAGTCTCAAAAGGATTATTCACACTCAAAGACAATCATTTTTTTTTTATCAATTGTCCAAACTATCATTTATCTGTATTTTTTTATATATATCTTGAGCACTAGTGTATTGGTTTAATGGTATGGCATTTGATAGTTAACATTTCATGTGTTTACATACTTTTTGTTTCATACATGTGTCCTCGGAAATGTTTGATGTTAAAGTATGATGAGGAATAACAAACGAGACGGTTTAAGGGAGAAGGCTTGGCTGTAAGTTTACAGATTGCTGATGTATGTCCACTGTAAGCATTTACTTTGAGACAGATTAGTATCTATATATTACCCCAAAAAAATGTTTTGTCTAAAATCACACAACATCAAATATCTAACCCACTCTTTTTTTGAGAGAGAGAGATAGACATAATGATTATCTGACAGAGTGATGATTGTAGGGAAAAAGAGGTTTAGATGGAAAAAACACTCAGTTGATACTTTACCATGTTTGCCTTTTACTCCAATGTCAAAACTTAAAAGAAAATAAGGTAAAAAAAATGAATTATGGATATGGAAAACCACTTGCGTTAACCTTAATTTTGACATCATAGATTTAACAGCAGCCTAAAAACATTAAATAAAGCATAAATATACCATAGAAAAAAAATAATTAATAATATTTGACGAACATTTAAAATATACCAACAAAAAAAATTGTATCCAACACCAAATTAAATACAAATGCCACAATAACCTTTGCCATTTATCCACCCTGGGCCTCAGAATATATTTGAACAATGGGACATCACAATTTTGGTTATTGAGTACGGGAAACGTATTACAATCTTCAATTAATGTCTATTAAAGTAAGGGTCGAAAAAAAAGAAAAACACTTTCCAGGCCTACCTTGGCATTGGGACCTGTGAGGCTGCCTTCCCGTCCGTGGTCCAGGAGTTCTTGTTCCAGCAGATCGTCTTGTTCTTCAGCCGGGTCAAAGTTGTACATGGGCATGAGCTGGTGCCTCAGCTTTTCCAACCTGTATAATGACAGAGAAGAGGTAAGTCACATAATATTATGGGTTTTAGGGTAAAATGGGCAAAACATTATTGCATACTCTACGGTGCATGTTGCTTCCAAGCTCCTAATCACTCTGGTATAAACAGTACTTGTATGAGAGATTGATTGCTTGACCTGCGTTTAATATTTGCCATACGGAGACAATATTAGTGTAGCAAATACATTTTGACAAATCTGCAAATACTGTAATCAAATAATCACAATCATTTGACGACAAGAAGTGAGCTTGACGAATTAGGAGCTACGGTTGCCTGGCTGGACCTTTTGTTGGAACAGTGAATAAAATCTTACCGCTTCCTTTTCCGGATGTACAGCATCTATAACAAAGAAAGACCGATATATTATTTTAGAAGCAGCATTGTTATGCAAAGAAAACACAAAAGGGGGCAATAATGTCTAAGGTGTTGGCAATTATTGACAAAAAAAATGGTATACTGGGAGACAATATATTTGGCTTATTCCTTACTATGGCCACTGCTAAGCCAATGACGGTGATGATGCCAAAGGGCAGAAGAACCATTCCCATTCCCGAGCCCTCGATCACCACGTCTGGAAACGTGGTGGCATTGAAGCTGGTCTCGTTGGTTGTGATAGTAACAGTCATTAACGTTGCTCTGGAGGTGATATTGTCCCTGGCACTCGTGCCCACGGAGAGGAAGGGGATCGTGGTGGTCTTAGCAGATGTGGAGACGAAACTTGTGGTCGTCTTAGCTGCAGTTATAGCCATGGTGAGGTGTTGGATGTTGGATTCAACTGAATGATTGTATGTATTTTGTGGCTGTCGTTATGTCTCTCAGGCTCTAGTGTGTCTCACGGACGACATAGATGTCCTCATCCCTGTGGTCTGGGGTCTGCTGAGCCATCGATGGGGCTTTGGCCAGAAGGTATGGAGAACCTACATTTAAAACAAAAACGAATGATGGGATTAATAAGGGGGAATTTTGACTAACCTTATGCGTCATATGTGATGGAAACATTACGATGGTGTGAGATGAAAGGACAAAATGCAATTTTTTCCCCCCGCTTTTGTGTAGCAATGATTTGCTTAAAGCTGTGTGAATTTTTTCTTTATTTCACAATTTTATTTAATTTCTTTACTTCGCACCTCAGAGTTGGATTCCCTTCAAACCATAGCCCATTGTACGAGCAGGCTTGCGGTAGGTGTTTTGGGCAGGATGTGGGTACCAGAGGCACATGGGGAAACTTGATAAAACACAGAGGAATACTAACCACTCAAACTGTAAGGTGCACCATGAGGAAATGTGCCGGTCGTACGTTTTAACGTACAGAGTCAAACTAACACCCCCACACGCAGCGCCGCACGCCAGACACACATACACACACACACACACACACACACACACGTTCCATAAATACCCACTGCATCCAAGACTCGGTACGAGTGTTGCTCCCACCCACACACATACAGCACACATCCCAGTGAAGTGAAGACAAGTGAAGGGCAATTTATCTGAAGATTAAAAAAACAAAAAAAACACAAACATGCTTTCTATTTTAAACCAGCGTTGAGTAGACATGTGATCCATTCCTCTCTCCTTAGTGCATCCTGTCTGCTTATGCTCTTAATGAGACATGTGAAGCAGAAGCAAACAACCAATGAAAAGCAAAGGCTGGATTCAGACACTGCGGTTGTTCGGGTTGATGATCCCTGCATTGCACAAACGCGCGCAGCTTTTGTACACGCTCAACCAAATCAGTTTATGATCTTAGTACCCCGTCACAGATATACAACATGTTATTTTTAGTCAGGATGGACTGTAGCTCAGCTGTCCTGTGCAAACAGCTGAGCTACTAATCCTGCCAACGTGACCAGGTCCCACTTCCATGTGTCCTGTGAGATTACAGGGGCAGACGTACCTTATAACGCCTATCATGCATTCATGAGTTCAGAGGTGAGCATCGGCAGGCTGGGGGATTGCTAGGGAAGGGAACATTTCATTGGAAGAGGCAACATTTCCTCCAGTGTCTGCCCCTCCTCCTCCTCCTCCTCCTCTTCCTCCTCCTCCTCCTCTTCTGCTGCTGCTGCTGCTTCCCCCTTTAGCAATGCAGGTACTGCACCGGCTGTTTACATTGACAAAACAAGAATTTCCTCTAGAGATGGACTCCAAACACCAAAGTAACCCTACCCCAATAGCCTCCGAAAGATCCCTCGTCTGTTCTCCGATTTCCTCCAAGCATCTATTACCCCTGTCTTGCCCTTTCTTGTATTTCACACAACAGAGGCTGGCCTGGAGATGCTGCAAACAGAGACCAGTGACGTCAAGCTCCCTCCCCCTTCACAGCAATTGGTCCAGTGGCCTCAAGATGATTAGTGCGGTTGGCTGCCTGAGCCGTCTATTTGGTTTTGCAGGGATGAGAATAGGATTTAATGGCCCTGCTCACCAGATGCTGTCAGAGCCATGTGAATGACTGCATCCGGGTGGTAGGTAGGATATTAACCCTGTGTTGTCTTCTCTCTGACTCTCAATGAATTGAATTCCCTCTGCCAGAAATACACATATACATAGACAAATGCCTTTAAAATATGTTTTAATGCTACGTGAAGGGTTGTTACAATTATTCACAAAACAGAGAGGCATGATTCTGTACATTCTAATCTACTAGAAATATGATATGCTCTAAAAATGTCAGCCGTCTTGTTTTATAACCATGCGTCACAGTTGCTTCTTTTATCGAGGCTTCAGCTCATTTTAAACAAGTCCCCATTCATCATGATCACAAATTCTGAACTGAATCATTTATTTATCACCCTGTTTATTATTGAGATAGGTCATAGGTGAAACTTCCAATTTGAGCAAAGATAAATGATGAAATACATTTTAAAAAAATGTCCTAATGCAGATTAATATACTTTAAAGTTTAAATGATTCCTTTAAAACAAATGTAACTGTTTGCCTAAATTGTAATTTATAATGGATGACTTCAAGTTAAGGAGAACAACATTTCTACCAATTACATGGTTGTCAAATTGTAAACTAAGTCAGCTGTCCGCGTATAACATTAAATATATTTTAACTTTACATAATATAAATAAAATACATACCTTCATAATCAATGGTTCCATCTCCATCTTTGTCAGCTTCCTTCATCATCTGCTCTGCTTCAATCTCATTAAGTGGTTCTCCGGCATTCATTAGTACGTATCTGAAAATGAAAAGAAACATTTCATTACAAATGGTCAATGAATACATACGTTTTTATTTAATCTGTTATATTATTTTACCTAAACTACACTGTTTAAAAATGTTTACGTGAAAATAAACAACACTTACTTGAGCTTGTTCCAGTCAGTATAGCCTTTGGCCTCTTTATCAAAAACTTTAAAAGCAGCCCTGAGTTCAGCATCCTGATTCTTGGTTCTTTCATGTTATAGTGCCATCAGGCCCTGCAAGGTATTGCAATGAAATATACCTTTATCTGAAATGACAAAAGTAATCAACTTAAATGTGTTAGTTTGGCATTCAAACGGACAGATCCACAGATACCATACGCTACATACAAAGAGAATCAAGAAATTAGAAGGAATCAATTTGAAACAAAACACAAGGTTGAAAAGTCAAATTAAAAGTCCACAGAATGGTAAATCTGGGTTCAGTGCTTCAGGTCTATTCTGGCCACGTAATGCAGTTGAATAGTGACTGGAGCTATATTGCTCTTAGCATTTGTTCTTCTGACTTGTCAGTGTCATTCATTTTCAGACTGACAGTCCGGACTTATTTTATATTATTGAATAACTATTCTATATTGGGAAATAAATAGAAAAATATAATTTAAAATAAGAAAAGTACAGAGAAAAATAAAAACTTAATTTAAAATGTAAAAGAATGTATTTAGTTATTCATTTATATCTAGATAACGTAAATGAGCCTATACATTTTGGTCTTAAACAGGACATGAACATATACAGTCCAATTACAGAAAAAGAGCTTTAAAAACATATATATATATATATATATAAAATCATTGTTCCATTCCGATATATAAATAGTCTGTTTTCATATAGTCGATGATACCACGCATGCATCTTCTAGTGAAACACTGCCACCTAGTGACTACTGTGGATCCCTTCAGTCAATTAAACAGAACACTGCAGTATTAGATAATCTTTAGCGTTTTCATAATGCATTTTGGGAGATGTTTCTACCTTTGGTGCTTGTTATTCTTAATCAATCTAGAATTGCAACTGACTCAAACCGGATTTCAAAGGATAAATCCAAATGTGTTTTCAATATTGATTTATCTTAACCTTAGCAGAATGGCAAAGTGGCAAACATCAATTGTATCTAGTAAGATAAGATAATCCTTTATAATAAATAAATAACAGTCAAATACACCAGCACTACAATCCTAAAAAGAGATTTAACTTTCTCACGCAGTATAAAAGACTGATGTCAGAATAACCACTGCTTTGGAGCTTTTAGTTTAACGTAGTTTAAAGCACAACTGTATGCAGAAATAATTTTTTATTTTTTTTATTTTCACAGCCATTAAAAGCTTATATTCACCATCCTTGTCCAGATCTTTGGCCATTTGGCTGAGCTCTCTCTTTGTGGGATTGATTCCCATTAAACTCATCATTCTCTCCGGCTCTTCACATCTCCATTTCCCTCTTCATGGAACATCGCGAAAAACGCCTTTATCCTCTGTGATCTGCTCTTGTGTTATTTCGCCGGACTCCATGTTAGATCTGAGCGAGACTCATTCAAATAAGCAACACATATTTTGCAATTACCTCATGTTGCGTTCAAAAAGGTTCATCAAACATTTTACACCGATTACCACGCTTTTGTATGTGCAAGTTACTCACCATTATTTGCTGGATGTAGGGACAGAGGGCGAGCACAGTGACAACGGTTGTTGCAGAATGGGAGAATGTCTCAGCAGCATCATCTCTACTCTACTCTCTACACTTCTAAGGCCCTTTCCCAAGAGTTTAGAGATGCTTGCTTCAAGAGCTTTCATGGCACTTAGAGGATGGACTTTTCAAACGTGGATGAGAAGCACTTGGTTGTCGTTCCCCATCGACAAATTGTTAACAGTTTTCAACCGTAACTGTACAGTATCATCTTATCTTATTATCAAAGTAACTCCTAGAAAAGACCAAAGACAAACTAGCAAAAGCCTGTTGTGAACACAATCACATGTATTTTCTGTGACCTCATCGTCACATGTTCTACTTAGGGGATATGCAATTAGCAGGTGTTTGTGCAGCCCCCCCCCGACTCCTATGAAAGCTGACAACCAAATAGGGAGTTACTTAACTACAAGAAGTTATTTCCACAGCTGCAATGGGAACACAAAGAATTTCACATTTGTTGACCAAAGGCAAGGGCTATGAATCTCTCAACACCATAAACACCAAAAAAAGATCATCCTTACTCAGGCTGTTTGAAGGGAGATACCAAGTCAAACAAAACGGACAGTAATTACAATAAAAAATGATATATCACATAAAGTCAACCTCAACAAGCTGGCCGCGAAACCTCGGACATGGGGAATAATAAGTGGTTCCCAAATGATCACAGCTACTGATAAGTCTAGCATTAGAGCTCCAAAAAGCCATTCGGTGTTTTGTTTTTTTTCTGCCCATCGCTGCTGCAGCGTGGGGTTTCCCGGCGCTGACTGCACGGTCACCGCGCCCATCTCGCCGTTCTATGGCCGGGACGGGGTTTTAAATACGGATAGGGCAGATGTAAAGATCAACAGAGAGGAGACCGCATTGTGCCCTGCTGACTTTAGGCGACTTTCCAGATTAGCCGTTTTGTTTGCCTGGGCAGTGTGTTAAGTACACAGCTGGTGGGTGTGACCCCCCCTCCTCCCCTCCCCTCCCCTCTCCGGTTGGCTGACGGAGGTTGTCGAGCTCCCTCGCTTGTAGCCTGCGTACGGGAAGGGCTGCTCCTCGGTAAACCAACGCTAGCTGGCTGGCTAGTTAGTGAGCTAGCGTTTGTGGTGTTCGTTGATGCGTGGATCGGAGGTGTACACCGTCCTGTTTTCCAGTCAATGCCCACACGCAAAAACAAACGCAAATTGAATCAGGTAAGACGAAATAACGAACGGATCGCGCATTTCTACCCTCTTTCATTGTATCTGTAAATGCCAATTAGCCGATGGTTTGTGGCGGAATCGGACTGCCCCGGGGTGGGGTAGCGGTGGCTAGCTTCCTAGCCATTCAGTTAGCCGCGGTTGGCTAATGTTAACTTCGCTTTTTCTCTCGAGAAGCAAACTCGAGTAGCTGGGGCTGCAGAGGGTCTGCAGCCGCGGGTCATGCCACGAAGTGTTCGATAATTATACAACTAATCTTCACTGCTGCACTATGCATCCAGTGAACAGAGTTGTGTTAAGTACTGTTCGCGTTAGCAAAGCTGCTGGCTGGCGTAGAAGTAACGTGAATGTTGGCCCAGTCGAGTTCCTTGTCGGCCTCAAATACTGTACTTTGCCTTCTGGGTATTTTAAAACCCAAAGAGCACCGATGATACAACCCATCAATAGAACTATATCGCCTGAAATGTGATCGTTAGTTTTGTTCGTTTTTCTTGGCACTCTGGAAATGTTACCTTTATAGATGTAGCTGCGAGTTGATGATGACACACTGGGTTGGGCTGGAAAAATAAACGTCCCGTAAACAAAATAACAGTAAATGTTGGTTATGGACGAGAGTAGAGTAGCCGTTATCACTACTTCACTTTCCAACTGCACACAGTGTTAATTTACATAGGCGTAATCACGTTTGTGTGTATCAGCCACACTTTGTCAGTGTGAGTTATTGTATCCGCGTTAACACCCTTTTTACAAGCCGAACTAACAAGTTAGCATTTGGCTGCCTCCCTGCAACGAAACGGCCGCAACGCCTTTTACGCACACGTTATTCATTCACTTCGCAGATCGCACGTTCTGTGGCGACGGATGATAGGTGATCGTCTACTTAACGAAAAACCACCCGCATCTTCTGCATTTGCTGCTTACTTAAAACAGCCAAGCAGGCCACCGCCGCCCGACCTTGCAGCTTTTACAAGCCCGGGTCCACGGAGGGATTAGGACACCCAACAAACGTACCGGTGCACTGTAATCAAATCAATTTTACACCGTGCGCTTTAACGCGATTACTAGTGTGTGTGTCTAAGTGGATTTCTGTAGGCCCGAACGACCTGCGAGTTTCTACAGGCAAAACTGCAACTGGCTTTAAAGCTACCTATGTAGCACTTCATGCATTTTGCGGAAGAGCGACCCAAAGGTGGCAGTGGCTACGGCTATTCTGCATTATGTGGTAGCAGCTGGGGGGGTTGGTCTGTCGATGGAGGTTGTGTTTAAGAAGTCGACACTTCAATTGTGCCCAACGAAATGACGAGAGCCCATTGCTTCCCTGAGCAGCAGCTGTGCCCAGCCAGCAGGCCTACCCGTTTGAGCCTGCTAGCAAGCTAACTAGCGGACAGCAGTCTGCAAGATGGCGCTTAGCTGCATCTTCTCAGATTTCTATCAGTGCAAGTCATATTATCGCTGCACTGTTTCGCGCTCTGTAAGTGTAGAACTGTAATGACTTGTCGTTACGTACCGATTGACCAACTCAAACTTGTGTTTTCTTTTCCTTTCTTTTTTTGTTTGCCACATTACGGAACCGAGCTGGATTTCTTTGAATATGCATGCATGCAGCCACTAGTCAAATTTAAGCGGAACAACCTGGCGAAGACAGCTATTCTGGCAGCCATTCAAACACAATGCAAACTACCTCCCGTTGAAGGCAAATCACAGCACCGCACACAGTCGCTAAGTCAACTATCACTCCACTGCGCTGAGTGAACCTGCGCACGGCACTAATACACACGCCAGGCAACGTGTTCACGTTGCAGGTCGTGTGTCTGTCACACATCGCCGTGCGACGGTCCGTGCCCAAATGGGCCCTAATGTACACAAATGAGTGGAACCTCGCTCATTTCAAGCAGGGGTGGTTATAATTGTGCAGTTCGCGGGATGACTGGAGAAGGAAGGCTGCACCGGGCTCGGGGATTTCGCTGGCGGTGTGAAAATCCAGGCACTTGCTTTAAGCATGTTGTGTGTAAAAGAAACCAGATTAAGCTCATCCTTTTATGATTGGGAAAGCATATTTTCTAATGCCCGGGCTGGCTTTGCCAGCTGTTTATGTTAGTGGACATGGACGGGATTAGAGACCCATTGACTGAGGATTTCAGCTTTGAGGATTATGGGGTTGCTCAGTGATATCGCCGGTTATGGCTTTTTCTGGGATCCAGCGTTGGCGGCGAAACAGTGCATTATCATCTTTCAGCGGTGCAGATAAGCCGGCTTGTCCTTTGAGCGCACGCGTCTACCGACCCGGTCGAGCGAGACACACGGTATTTTTATTTCTTTCAATTTATTATTATTATTATTATTATTATTATTATTATTATTATTATTATTATTATTATTATTATTATTATTATTATTATTATTATTATTATTATTGAACTGCAAGGCCCATTTTGAAAGTAGCCGACACAGGCTGCACTTAAGGGACCAGAGACAAGCCAGTGAGCTACAACTCCAGGCGGTTTGCCACTGCTCATTGTTTATCGCGCAGTCAGCTGACCCTGATCAGGCGCTCGGGAAAGGAGAAGTGATGAGGGAGAGGAACTCCTTAACTGTTCGCATCCGCAGAGGTCAATGGGAAATAATGCTTCAGTATGTGAAGTATTCGGAGCTCAGATCTATGAGACGAATCCCAGGCCTTCCCAGTGCTTTTGGATTTCTCATTGCCCGTACTAGAGCGCTCGTAAAAGAACGGTTGATGAATGGCATCTTGTTATCAGCGAGTGAGGAGTTAAGCAAATCCATTTTTATATAAAAAAAAAATCACAGAGTATGACGGTAGTGAAAACCGAGGTTGAACTAAAAACATCACATTTGTTTAATCGGACTTGCAACTGAAAGCTAAATCATTACTTTGATTCAATTGAGGTGGTGGGTTCTCACCACCACAGTGAAACACTGCTGTGTGTCTTATCTTTTTAAGAATACAATTGTGTAAAACTGGAAGCAGTTTCTTGTATTCAAGGAAAATTAAGAATGTCTCAAAACATGAATGAACATGAAGTATCCAAGGTGAGAATGACACTCCGTTGTCACTTGTTGATACTCCATAATAATTACATTCAATGACACTTATTATTAGAATAATGAGGGTAAGCGGATAACCTGTGTTTAAAAAGGTCAACCAATCGGAGGACCCAAGGGACAGTGTAGTCAGGTAGTTAAGATTGTCACTCTTGTCTCGGAACCTCCAGTGACATAGGCCTATCGACTGAAACGCACCAGGTAAGGGGAAGGAAAGGCTATTCAAACCGAGAGGTGCTTTACAAAATATAAACGGGGTTGAATCTAAATCTACAATTTTTAAATTTAAGTTTATATTTGGCTCTTTTTTTTTTTTTTACATTATAATTTTGCACGATAAGCTGTTGTGTGCTCTGTTGTGATGTTTAATTACAATATACAATCAAAATACTTGATTAATTGCATAGAGTGTCATTTCATACAATAATTGTATTTGTTTTTATTCTAATATTACAGTGCATGCAAATGAAGTCAGTGGCTTGCACAGGATGTTGCTATATATTAATTTATAGTATTTGCTGTGACTTTTCTCTGCTTCACTATAATAACTCAAGTCAATTGGTTACGACTTGAATATTGCGAATGGATTTTATTAGATGAATTCTGAGTGTGCCCCAAGGCCCTGTATTAATATAAGTAGCTTATTGATCACAGCTAAAATTGTGAGTATCCCTGGGATTGAGGTCAACAGGATAATGACTGCTTTTCAGATCATTGGAAAGTCATGCCTTAACAGGATTTGTCTAGCGATCCAAATTGTGTGTCAGGATTATGGTAGTGACATTGAGGTGGGAAAGTAAGGTTGAAATGTGAATTGCACATTTCACAGTGTTGTAGTCGATTGAATAGTCGCTGTCAACTGGCTCTTCTACTACTACCGTTTAAGCTGGATTAAAAACCACTATGACGTTGAATTTTAATAAGGAAGGTTTGTGTCAAAGTGTTCTTCATTTTGTTCGTTTTTTAGATCAACAAGTGCCCCTGTAGCTGGAGTAATTGAAAAAGCCGGGTAAAATGAGTGAACTGGACCAGTTACGCCAAGAGGCAGAGCAGCTCAAAAACCAGATCAGAGTGAGTAACCAAATATTTTTTCTTATGCCTTACCACCATTAAAAACGATCTACATTTAAGTCTGAACAACACCCTCAGGTGTGAGGTGTCGAAATTCTGCACTAAAGATTTGACTGTTCTTCTTTTTAGGATGCCAGGAAAGCATGTGCAGATGCCACACTATCACAGGTAACATAAGGATCTGTCTCTCCGGTTAAATTTTTTTTAATGAAAGTCACCAGAGTACTTATTGTGATGTTTGTTTCTTCTTCTATTCAGATCACAGCTAATATTGACCCCGTTGGCCGAATCCAAATGCGTACAAGACGAACGCTGCGGGGTCATTTGGCTAAAATCTATGCCATGCATTGGGGAACAGATTCCAGGTAGAGTAAATTGAGGAATACATCGCTCACGTGAGATTTTGCGTATGCTGTCTCAATGCACTGTTGCCTCATGTGGCATGTTGAGCAAAGCCTGAAAGTTAGATTTACGGTAATCCAAGCGTTGCTGCAGTCATGCAGTTTACATCTAATCATTTCATTATAATTCTCCGAATGACAGGGTATTTTTATTTCCCCCGTTTTTTAACGGAAAACTCTTGATATAAATAGATGTAATCTGATTGTGTTCATGGGGCCGTGGTCTTTATGTGGCTGTTCTCGTTTTTATAGGCTCCTGGTCAGTGCCTCTCAAGATGGCAAACTCATTATTTGGGACAGCTATACCACAAATAAGGTACGTTTTTTGTGAAAGGGGTTGAATGTACTAGCAGTTGAATCCTAAAGTACCAATGTGTGTTATCTAATTTGAGAGAAACAACCACAGCAGATTAGACTTGCGCAATGCAGGCCTATCCGTGTTGCCATCTCCATGAAAATCAATTGGCAGTTGTTGCATTTCCCAAACTTGAGGCCCTTGCTGTCAAATTAGACACAAATGAATGACATTTCCCTGGTTTCTCTTATCACCCTTTTATTTATTCACACACTGCTCCTACTGTTCATGTTTAAAGGCAGGCGCCTAATTGGACCTATGGTTGCACTGGAATTTAGAGAGAGACTTTCTAACCACGCTGATATCATTCTAGACATTTTGGCCTTTGCCTTGGGGCCCAATGTGTCTGTTGTGCAGTGTTTGGAATAGGTGAAAGTAGTGCGGAGTTTGTGTGCGGAATAGGTGATTTGGCCCTCCCCACCACAGACAGGAAAATAGATGTACGATTCTGCATTGTTGTAAACTAAGGATAAAGCTGTGTATATTGAATATATTTAAATATATTGAAATGAAACTCGATACAGTGGACAATATGTCCAACTGGATTAAAAGATTAAATGGTTATGTATTCAACCTACCTACTGAGAAGATTGCAGTCCAGATTGAGGTCAGCATTGATGTATATGTAATCTTATTTTATTATTATAATTAATAATAATGTATTCACCTATAGGGTCTCACAAACACATACTTTTTTTTAAATTACCACCCTACCTCACACTGTCTTTGAGTGTCGGTAAGTAGCAGCTTACTGACCGGTCAAACTGGAAACAATATGGGCAGGATTTTTACAGGTTCTCGTCACTTTCCTTTGTTAATTAGGTCATGGGTGCTTCAATAGATGACCTGGCATGGGTGTCGGGCCTAGTGCACAAGAGCATTGGGTGTCAAATGTCTAACATGAGAATGAGTTAAAGCATGATTTCCACAAAGGAAACCACCCCGCAGGTTATGACGAGGGTTATGGGTATTGTAAATTTAGCAGAGTTGAATGGTCATTGGGGTGTCCAAGGTCAACTTACATACAGTATTTATTAATGGCCTGTTTGTGTTTTGTGTGTTTGTTTGCTCTTACCTGTTGCAGGTTCATGCCATTCCACTTCGATCTTCCTGGGTCATGACTTGTGCATATGCACCTTCAGGAAATTACGTGGCTTGTGGTGGCTTAGACAACATCTGCTCCATTTACAACCTGAAAACACGCGAGGGGAATGTACGTGTTAGCCGTGAGCTTGCTGGACATACAGGTATGTGGCGTACTTATTTCAACGTTGGTTAGGTTATACGGCAATAGTCGACTTAAAATGATTGCAATGTAAGGTCTCTACTCTGTACCCAATATTCTTAGGCCACATCATATGTTGCACGTAAAAACATACTAAGGGAATTAAGTATTAAAACATATAATTGCACATTTCAGATGTTCACTAAACTAAAGTTCCCTCTCACGTAATTATGCACATATCAAACTTAACACTGTGTTGCTTTTTATCGTCTGTATGCTAGTTGAATAACTGACACGTAATTGCACCCTAACAAACTTCTTTTATCCTCCGTTTTTTTTTAAATATCAGGATACCTTTCCTGTTGTCGCTTCCTCGACGACAACCAGATTGTGACGAGCTCTGGCGATACCACTTGGTACGTAAACAGATTTTGGGTCAGTTATCGAATCAACGCCTCTATGTGTACGTCGGGGGCAATGTCGGCTATTTCAAGCATCTGTCTTCATGTTACAGTGCACTTTGGGACATTGAGACTGGCCAGCAGACCACCACGTTTGCAGGACATACAGGCGATGTCATGAGCCTGTCACTGGCCCCCGACACACGGTTATTTGTCTCCGGTGCTTGTGATGCCTCTGCCAAACTCTGGGACGTCCGAGAGGGCATGTGCAGACAGACCTTCACCGGCCACGAGTCCGACATCAATGCCATCTGTGTAAGTTATAGATAAACTTCATTGGTGGACCTGAATGTCTGTTGAAAGCGATGCAATTGCACCGGTGGGCAACAAAAGACTTTTCATACAGGCGCATGTTTTGTCTCGGCCTATTCCCGTGCTGATTAGTAACAATTTGTCTGTTGTCGTTTGTAGTTCTTCCCTAATGGCAACGCCTTTGCCACGGGCTCCGATGATGCCACCTGCAGGCTGTTCGACCTGCGTGCTGATCAGGAATTAATGATCTACTCCCATGACAACATCATATGTGGCATCACCTCTGTTGCGTTCTCAAAGAGTGGCCGTCTCCTTCTTGCCGGATATGATGACTTCAACTGCAACGTGTGGGACACACTAAAAGCCGACCGCGCTGGTTAGTAATTTGAGCGTGGTCCCGACCGGATTAAAGAATTGAACTAGACAGCCAAAGCTACAAAGGTGTACGCGTTTGATTGTTGGTACTGAGGTAGACTCAAAGTTACGTTTGTACTTTTCTTCCAGGTGTGCTGGCTGGACATGACAACCGTGTTAGCTGTCTGGGAGTTACTGATGATGGCATGGCAGTTGCAACAGGATCCTGGGACAGTTTTCTGAAGATCTGGAATTGAAGCCTGAAGGTTCTTTCTTTTTTTTTTTTTTTTTTCTTTTTTTCCTTTTTTTTTTCTTTTTTTTTATTGTTTTCATACATTTTCCTACATTTGTACTTCAAAGGCTGTTCCTAGTTAAACCTGTAGTTGCACATGTCAGCCATAGCCCCATCATTTCCCCCCCGGCTGGAGTATAAGGTGATGTGCTGATGGTGCTACCTTTGTTGCCTTACAGGTTTAAGAGTTGTGGGTTAATTGAAACGTTGTTGTTTTTTTTGTTAGTTCTTTTGCTTCTCCGTTTAGCTTGGATCTGGTTCTTGGCTTGTTTTCTTTTGACTTGTGTAGTCTTCATAACATTTCCCCCCTACAGTTAAAGTAAGCTCTAGGAAAACATCAAGGTAGCTGCAGCTGCCCGAGTATTTAAGCTTCTTGGGAATATCGTACAGATTGTTCAGTGAATATTCAAAGCATTTTAAAGTGGTCAATTAAAGCAATTCAAAAAGACAGTTTCAGCCATTTAGTGAAATCAAACTTGACTCAAATATGTTACACTACTAATAGTATTAGTATTTAAGTTGCCGCTGTAATTAGATACTTAATTAATAGAAGGGAAAATTAGAAATTATGATGCTGCCCTGACGTAAATCTCACTGGGAATCCGTTATGCCTTTGGTTTTGACAAAGACTTGAGGTGTAAACACATTTTTCATTCATCTTAATCCTCACCAGAAATTTAAATACTAGTTTTTGCAGTTTCCCAAGGGGCCTACAACCTGTAAGCTTGCTCTGCAGCTTAGCTATGATATTCCGATAGTGATCATAATTCATTCAAATTTGATAATATCATGTAAATAGTTTACCGCCCCTTCAATCATTTCGACGTCTTTCTGCCGTGAAAATAGGCAGAAAAAAAAATTATGCTTAAGAGAGGGTTAAATTAGCTGAATTGTAGTTGAGGTTAGATTAGTTTTATTCTAAATTTCATTTGTCTTTGTTTCCCAGATGTTCTTTTAACTCCAAAGTTGACTGGAAGACCATTACAACTTCAGAATGTTCACAGCATCTTCTTCAACACTGTTTTAACTGACTTGGACACCACAAAAACGAAGGGAAACCAATGCCTTTCCTACACAAAGAAGAGCACAATTGTTTATCACCTAGTTAAGAAAGGATCTCCTGTGGTATCAAATCAGAAACTTGTGCATTCCTTCTTGGACCATTTATGTTACCCTGAAAGAGAAAACGACAACAACAACAACACTATCATCCCATGCAAATGTGTGCGTCTCGAAAGCAAATGTTGGAGTGTAATGTACAAATTATTTAACTTTTTTTTTTTTTAAGAATTATATTCTGATGGTTTGTTATCCTTGATGGCTTTCTTTTTGTCATATTTCTTTAGTGGTTTTAGAAATGTTTGAATTACAGCTTGTCTTTCTAATCCAGTTAAATCGTATAAGACAGATGAGAGAAAACATGCAGAAGTAAAAGCTTGGATCATATTACACAAGCAGCTTTCAAAATGTCCATGATGTATTTATATACTAGCTGTTTTTTGTTTCATCACAGCCTTTTGCACATGAAGAAGCTTTGCCTCTCAACTAATACTATGTTAACTAACAAAGCACATGCTATAAGTTATGAATGCTCATTCCAGTACAATTCCAGTACAAAAGAAGAGTTATCACGAGTAACTCATCCAGTTAACCCCCATTAATTATTCTACATGCCTTTGGTGGGAAGGGGTGGGGTATCAAGGTAGGTGCAGAGATATTTGAGGGCATGGCTGGATTTTATTCTGTGGATGGGGGATTGTGTTTAGTACCCACTTTTGAGTGAAACACCTCACCTGACTAAATAGACGCTTCCTTTGCTTGGGACTGCAGTTTTAACTCTGTGAATGAAATGTACAAATCAATGTCTGAAAATAATGGTCTGATGTTTTAAGTTAAGACATTTAATTTTGTCTGCCATGAGTTAATTTAGATGTGCATGCTGTAGACTTGCTTTCAATGGTGCAACAATCCTAGATTTTCGTTTGTTTCTGAAAAGGAGAGAGACCTATTCTTTGAACTTAATAGAGGCCAATTTTTTTTGGCTCAAGCTCTGCATACATCATGTACTAATACTGGTAATGCTATGCACCAGAATGAGCAAGGATGGAGAAAGACTTAATATTGACTGCATACATAGTGTAAATTATGCTTACCAGTCATCTTGATGCCATTTTTTGTAATAATTATAACAATCATTGTGAGAATTCTATTCCTTGAAGTCATTTCCTCTCCTTCAAATCTTCACACTCAATTGAAAAATAACATTCTCACATACTGTCCATGCTAAAACTTTTGTACTTTTTTTCTTGGTCTTAAATTGGAAATCAGAGCATCTGAATGACAACATTTCACTGTATACAGAAGCACTTTTGTTAAAGTTGTGACATATTTTCACCTTTCTTTTTTCTGCGATGATGTACAATAAATGTGATGTATTCGTGTGTGGCCACAAGTGAAAATGCAATTCAACTGAGATGGATTCCCTTTTCTCTTTCCATTAATATTATAGAGCTCTGCACCCTTACGTACCTTTTCACTTTTTGTATTTCATTTCAGTCTGTTGGTGTTCCACGGTGAGCTGGATGCAAGATAGATACTGTACTAAATTGTACTGTTATTGATTGAAAATGTAATAAAAAGCTGTTTGAGATCTCTATTTGTTGTTGAGTCAAATTAAAGAGCTCCACTAGATGTGAAATATTCCATTAACCCCCTACATAATATTGATGTGCAATTCAGATTACTAATTATCTGTTAGTGCAAACAATTTCAGTGTAGCTTTGCTTTTTTTTCTAATTTGATGCGATGATTGGGCTTTCTCACTTTTTGAAAGCATTTGATGTTTCTACCTCTGCAACATGTTTCATATTCTACTACCATTGATCAAGCCCATTCATGGTAAAACACAGTAGTACCATAAAATAGTTTGAGAGTTTAGACCACATTTTTATATATAAATGAAAATCCACATTCTCTCAGCTACACTTTCACATTACCTAATGTAAAGTTTATTTTTGTTTTACAAAGATGTTGCAACCCTTTAGATTGAGATTAGCACATTATAATTTCATATAGCCAGTTCATTTAGTTACGGTGGTTTTCAAACTTTTATTGAGCCTTGGCACATTTTTTACATTAAACAAATCAACACCTACCAACAATGGTACAGAATGACATATTGTAGCCTAATACAGTATATAAAATGACAATTTACTCTTATCGATTTGTTCATACTCAATGTGAAACATAGGCCAGTGTTGAAATGATTTGCATTATCGATATAACATGTTTTGGACCAATTAAGGGCACACCTGAAAATCTCACAGCAGACTAGTCTGTCACAGCACAGTGGTTGAAAATCACTGTTTTGTTAGATTACTGATAGTTTTTGCTGATATACCTGTTCTGTAACCTAATTCAGAATTATCTTAGTATCAAGTTTGGTTATATCTTTAAATATTCGTATCCCATCAAAAAAAATCATATTGCCTGATAAAGAGTTATGGAGCCACGAGTTGCACATATTGTGGCCCTGCGCATTTGCAGTGGCCATGATCAATCAACAGACTGTAGTTTATTTTGTGGGTCCACTACACACCACCTCCTGCTGAAGATAACAAATGTTAAACCAGTAAAATTAGTCCCCAGCAACACAATATTTACTCCTATTTACATAGCCTATGATATGATGTTGTCCGTTGTTTGTAGGATATTTTATTTCATTTAAAATATATATATATCTTTAGCTTGGTACTCAGCACATACAAGGAAGTTAGCATCGATAAGGTATGTTGTTGTTTTACCAAAACTTTAGCTCCTTTAAATTTTAGAAATAAGATAAGACAAAAACACGTTCTTAAATAACCCTGGAATACATGTGAAAGTCTTCGTACTTCATTAAACAATAAAAACAACACCACCACCATGCCTAACACGTTATTTACATCGGATCTTGTATATCATTTTAATTGCGGAATATGGGCTCTGTTAAATGTACAGATCAGAATGTGGACGGTTTCAGGGAGCCGCCATCTTCCCTTCTTCATCACCCAACATGTTTACGCGTGTGGAGCGACTGCTGCCGAGGTTGTACCAAACACAAAACCCGGTTTACTGCGCACTCTCCCGGGAGGGGGTTACAAAAACAAGCTCATTTGTAAAATTCAAATTCGCTTACCTTTGTCAGATTTCATCCACGACCGTAAATATATATTGACACATGCATTGTGTTTTCCAACTTTAAACGTAAGTCTGATTAAGTCCGTACGAGTTTACAACATGCACTTTTAAAAACATTGGCCGTCGCGGAATGAAACCGTCCAGTCAATGACGTAGTTCCGGTTGTCCTCAGATAATGCCATCTTTGTAGGCCGCTACCAGGCGCTTTCAATTACCACCGCAGTTCGAAAAAATACTCTTCTAGCGGTGTATTTCTAACTTTGCTTTGGGACGAGACCATCACTGAGTTTGGATCGTACCACACGTGCGACGTGTCCGCGTTGCGCAGCAGAGATCGCGTGGAACGGAAGAGTTCGCGCGGAGCGTGCGCACTTTTCGTGGAGTCACATTTGAACGCTCTCGGTCTGGTGTTGACGACGCAGATCCCCGTCCCTGCGAACAAAGGAACGGCGAGGCCGCTGGTCGTGTGTCAGCTCCGGTCGGAGGAAATAATTGGTGTTCGGGGAAATACTTTGTTACTTGACGCACCTTTCGGGGCCCGCTTAATTTTTCGTCGCCGCACTATTCACCTGGGGCGTCTTTGCTTCTAACAAAAACAATTTCAGTAGCCCGACTCATTCAGCGCCGTTAGCAGCATCGGCCAAGGCTAGCTGCGTTTTTGGACAAGTAGCGAGCTAACATTAGCACAGCGTCGACGCACGTAAGAAGTTTAGTTCTAGCGGAGAATGGCCGAAGTGTACATCCGAGTGGCGGAGGAGGAAAATGAGGAGCCCATGGAGATTCCGTCCGAGGACGACGGCACTGTTCTGCTTTCTACCGTGGCAGCGCAGTTTCCAGGCGCGTGCGGCCTGCGCTTCAGGAGCCCCGTGTCCCAGTGCATGCGGGGAGTCAGGCTGGTGGAAGGGGTCCTGCACGCACCAGAAAACGGATGGGGCAACGTCGTGTACGTGGTGAACTATCCCAAAGGTAAATATGCGAATGTTACACACACATCGATTCTCACTAAACACGTCGAACAATCGCGACAATGTGATGCTGTTTATAACTCACGGTGTGGCTCCAGCTCTCTGTCGATGCACGCCCACAGAGATGCAACTTGGAAGAGATGCATCCGTTCACAAAATAAGTTGAACAATAATTGCGAATGTCATTATCCATTACTGTTTATTTTCCCCGAACAAAGCCAATACAACAACCCTGTATTTGATCAGATGTTTCGACGACAGTGTCAGAAATTACATGAGCTGGAAGTTTAACCGACTCCCTCTAATCTTACTTTATTATCAAGTCAGCATGGTAGGGGAAAGTCCCGCCTTGAGACTATGTAATTAGGGGTTAAAAAAAAATAAGTTGTCCTTAATTATTGTGTTCTAGACAACAAAAGGAAAATGGAGGAAATAGATGCATCCTCTGCTGTGAAAATGAAGAGGGGGGATATGAAGACATCAGACCTGATTGTACTGGGTCTACCGTGGAAAACATCAGAGCAGGACCTGAAAGACTACTTTAGTACATTTGGAGAAGTCATCATGGTTCAGGTATGCCATTATTAAAGCATGCAGTTGCTCTGGGTTGCGTGTGGTGGGAATTGCTAATCATTTTGTTCTTCTCCCAGGTAAAACGCGATGCCAAGACCGGAAACTCCAAAGGATTTGGCTTTGTGAGGTTCACGGAGTATGATTCTCAAGAAAAGGTGATCTCCCAGCGCCATATGATTGATGGGAGATGGTGCGACTGCAAGCTCCCTAACTCGAAGGTAGATATGGTAATGTCCTTGCACGTACACACACACACACGCAACATGGGAATTAACACACATGACCACGTAGTAATTTTGAAATGTTATCTTCTTTTGATTACAGCAAGGTCCAGATGAGCCACTGAGGAGCCGCAAAGTTTTTGTGGGGCGCTGTACGGAGGAGATGACCACAGATGACCTACGGCAGTTCTTTATGCAGTATGGGGAGGTCACCGATGTCTTTATTCCAAAGCCATTCCGTGCTTTTGCCTTTGTCACGTTTGCAGATGATCAGGTATAGTATTGAGTGCATAGAAAGTAGCCACGGTAATTGTCTTGGCGGTACACTTGTGATGACCTGGTTGTGTTCCTTTTCACTCACAGGTTGCCCAGTCCCTCTGTGGAGAGGACCTAATAATCAAAGGTGTCAGTGTTCACATCTCAAATGCTGAGCCCAAACACGGCAATAGGCAGTTTGATCGCCCAACGCGGTTTGGGAATGGGTTTGGTGCGCAGGCATTTGGTAGCAGCCGTAGTGGATTAGGGAGCAGCACTAATAGTAGTTTGGCCAATTTTGGTTCGTTCAGTCTGAACCCTGCTATGATGGCCGCGGCTCAGGCCGCTCTGCAAAGTAGTTGGGGAATGATGGGTATGCTAGCTAGCCAGCAGCAGACGTCCACTTCAGGCAGCACCTCCAGTGGAACTAGCTCCAGTAGGGACCAGAGTCAGTCTTTCAGTACAGGCAACAGCAACTATGGCACCAGCTCAGCAAGTCTTGGCTGGGGAACAGGGTCAAACTCAACAACCAGCGGTAGTGGGTTTAGCTCAGGATTTGGGTCCAGCATGGAGTCAAAGTCATCTGGGTGGGGTATGTAAGCTAAGTGTCTGTATGGTAAGTATTGTGAGAAAGATGAGTCTTTTCCAAAAAAAAAATGAAAAAAAAATCTGGTGTTAATGCGTATCTGAAAACTTTAACACTTTTGTGGATGATGTTTTGTACATTTGGGAAAAAAATGCTAAAGATTTAATTTAGAAAGTGTTGAAGTGAGTTGTTTACCAGGATGTTCGACTAAAGTGCTATTTTTGATGTCTCGTTTGTTTGTATCCATTTCAACTGGATTCTCTAATGCATGCATTGTGAAATGTGATATAATCATTTAGAAAATGCATGAATGTCTCCGAATCAAGGGCGTTGTCATCGACTTAAAAGGCAATCTTGCATTGGGAAGAATCTGGTTGAAACCTAAATGTTTTAAGTGCAACTTTATTTGCAGTCACGTGCTGTGGAAACGCCTTCATTGAAATCTCTTCTGCAGTTCACCTCTCTTCCATTTCCCTGTGAGGAAGCTCCTCTTTGGCAGCATTCTTGGGGTGATATCGGTATCATTCTCCCTCTTCCCACCTGTAAATGCTATGCCATCAAAGAAACGGCTTCACTCCGCATGTTCTAAGAGACGGTGGGTGTTTTCACTTTTATCCACTTTTAAATGGAAAGAACTGCGCAACTGACATTTTAAGAACTGATGAGTGCGATTGAGGATGGCTTGTGGCGAAGAGTGAAGCGATGAGTGAGCGAACGGAGAGAAGCGTGAAACGGACTGGTTGTGCAGTGAAAGAGCCCAATTTGACTGCTTTTTGAGTGTGTGAGTGGAAGCGGCAGATGCTACGAGCGCCTTCCCTAACATGGACATTTCTTTAATTAGTACTTCAAGATTTTTTTTTTTTTTTTTATCTTTGCAAGTTTTTCCTTACTCTTTAAGTATGTTGATCAAGTGCAGAAATATCAAAATGTAGTGGAATGTTGTGATGAATATTTGTATTGCTTATATTATCTGATTTGAATGCTGTATGGTGTGTGCTTTCATGTTACCGAACTGACCTGTAAGTGTGTTCTTGATGTGGATGACACCTGCTGAAGACTCTGGGGACGCGAGTGGTAGTGTGAGAACGTGGAGTGGTGTGTCCAATGGTTCCCAGTAGCTCTTGTTGTCTGTGAGGTGTTTAAAAACATGTCAAATGAAGGGAGTTCTCTAATAAAGTTCATTTGAATAGATGCTTAGTTTATATTACTTGAGTCAATTTGTCAAATTAAAAAACAATTCCATCTAATTCGATTCACATATCTAGGGACCTTGGGCTCTGCTGGTCGAGGTCTCCGTTTGAACCCTGACTGAAGTCTGTTCTGAAGGATGAAGACGGAAGTTCCAACACTTTCAGTGTGTGGCCTTCTCAGACATGACATGGGGTAGTACTTGTTTTTTTGTGTCTTCTCGGTGAGTTGTCCTGAAAACATGGTTGCATTTAAAGTTGGAGGTGGGAGTTAGACGGGGCCTTTTTCAGATGTCCTAGAATGTCATGGGTAGTTTACCTGACAATCGTTACAGTGTCATGGTATTCCAAAGCAAAAACGGGGGGAAAAAAATAGTAGTTGGGTAAGTAAGCAGTCTAAACCACTTAACAATATGAATTTAATAGTCTTTTTAGTGTCAGCTTGGCAGTGTTATGAAATGTTTTTCAGTTGGTGAATAGTCAATTGTCTATGTCGAGCCAGTGTCAAATGCAGCTGAAACACTCAATGACTAGCACTTTTGATAACAATGACACTTAAAGTCATGTATTAGTCAGCCTCCATGTTTATTTGAATGTCGGGCACAAATGAGACACTGAAGGCCTGCCTGTGTCTTATTCTCTGCTTTCTTCCTCCTCAGTCTCTCTGTTCTTCCTCTTCCCAGTATTTTTCTTTTTCAAATCCTTCTGCTCCTGGTTCAGTTCTTCACTCTTATTTTGTATGTAGATGGACTGAAATGAATAAAGGCAAATTAAACCGTCAGTTTGCTGTCTGCTGTAGAATATATGCATACATATTTACATTGTACCACTGCATTACTTGATGGGTTAGGGTTGACTTGCTAAAATACATTGTATTATGATGCGATCAGTAATTGCTTTAAGTATACATTTTTAAGTCATGTACAATAACTTACTGTTCAGTGGAAATAACTTACCAATGCAGTACTGCGGCGGGCGATGAGCTTTACATCATCTGTATTCACTGTGCTTCTTTTAGCATGCCTTAAAAACAAATTGAATTATACAAAAGAGGATTACAATTGTTTTATGAGGATAGATTTATATGTATTTTGACTGTTTTGTCGAATGTAAAAAGCCCAGGGTTTCTGTTAATATGGGCACAACAATTACTCGCCTTGAAAAGGCCTCCAGGTCCTTGGCAAAAATATCTGTGGAAAACAGATATCAGATACAATCAGACATCAAGTTTTAGTTCATCAAAGACAGTCAAAGCTGCGTTACAATAATTGTGTTAATACTAATTGTCATATGAATGACTATTGAAGTCAGGTAAGCATGGAATAGCCATTAATTGATTAACAGAAAATTGACTATTGTCTAAAAAAATGTAATGCAGCATCTCTAATTTTTGATTAACTACATTTAGGTTTGGACATTTGAAGATGTCACATTTCAGAAGATAACATGGGCATTTTTAGACAGTGATTCTGGTTTGCCATCCTAGTAAAACATGTCTCACATTTATCACAGTCAGCAGGGTTAGGGATAGGGTTAGATGTGGACTAAACCTAATAAACGTTAAACATGTTAACATTAGGTAATAACGTTTTAGATAATATTTTACTGTCATTGTGTACCTTCAACTTCGAAAGTATATTTAAAAGGCAGATCCAGTTCACGTCACAGCTGTAGAACTATTCAAATGATTTTTTTAATGTAAACATAGACGTGGCTATACTGGGGGGAGAGTTGCCAGGAGATGGAGAGAGAATACATTATAAAATAGCAATGCAATTAATATTGGATTATTTAACACTACCAAGGATGGATGGCATATGAAAACGAGCTGTGAAGTGAATTATGATAAATTGTGGCTAAAATGAATGATATATTGATATAATATTATAATATATTGAATGATAACATTTATTTGAGTTGCCTTTTATCAGAGACAGATACTTTTATTTTGATATGACGTGTGTGTCATTAATAAACAACACAACAAAATGTTATGTATTTCTAACATTTTGTATGCAGATATGGATACCATTGATAAAAGGTAATGGGTTTCTCAATTTAAATAAGCAGTCAAATGTGTTGTTCACGCATCTTGATTTAAGAGCGTTTATAAGAATTGATTAATGATTGATTGATTAGGAGTCATTGTCCCTTTTTATGTAATTCTATTCCCTGTATGTTTATTGAATTGTAAAATTCACCCACCACATTGTCTGAATGTTGTCTCAGCTATTGCTGCAATGACTTGTCGACTGAATTTTCTCTTGTGGTCCTCTCCCACCTTCTGACACAGTTGACCCACAGTGTAGTGCACTGCTGCCTTTAGCCTCTGAAACACAAAACAATAAAAGCGATTAAAATAAATCAAGACTGTACGAAATACTTTGGCTTAAGCAAAGGGATCATAAAGTAAATTTTTTTCAGTCTTTATCAAATTTGATAAACCACTTTTTCAAGACTATAAAAAAGACACATTTGTCTCAACACTTGTGTGTTGGTAGAATTCCAAGTAGCCTGGTGAATAATTCTTCTTAGTATTGTAAACAGCCGCTAATATGACCTGGGCCCATGTATGCAGCCCTGAAGACACATGCCTGGGAGTTTAAAGAGCCAGTTGACAAGCACCTCTTTGATAAATAACTATTAATGTACCTTAATTGGTCGCTCATGTAACAAAATAAACTAGGCAAAACTTCCCATAGAACACACAAATCTAGCACAAAGACAAAACAAGTCACTGAAGATGAATAACCCTAACCCTTAATTCCATCCAATAATGATGAATACATATTTTAAGTTCAAATCTGACTCTTCTGAATGCTGTCTCCCCGGCCTAAAGTTAAAACCCTTTACCAAACAGTCCATGGTTTAAGAAAATCTAAGGTTGCTGTGAACTTGCAACACTGATCTTACCTGGAGCGTCTCCTCTTTGTCAGCTGACATTTTCACGGGAAGAAATTTGACCTTAACATACACTGCTTGTGTCACTCTGCAGCGATAAAGAAACGGAGCGGAGGGAACTCACAGACAAACGTTTTGGACACCACAAACAGGCACACTTCTCACTGTGTTTTGAAGTTTCCTCACAAACATTCGCGGCACTTATTCACCCGTTTCCTGTTTTAAGGCGCTGCAGCGTTGGAGTGTCATTGTGTGGCCCGGAGGAGGTACTGCACCACCTACCAATTAAATCTCTGAGCAATTTGAACAGATAAGACCAAACAAAATATAAAGTTAGAAACTATATGCATATGCATTGTCTCGGATATGGCTGCAATGACTTGTCAACTCTCCAAATTCTCCCCGATTTGGCACATGCGTCCCACAGTTTAGAGTACTGCTGCCTTTAACCTCTGAAACACAAAACAATAAAGGTGATTAAAAGAAATCAAGACTGTGCTTAATACTTCGATTATTGTTACTTTATTATCCATTTGCCAGTCCCTATTAAACAATTTTTCAAATCTCAACACTCCTCAGCAGTGTCACAAGTAACACTCCAAATAGCCTGGAGCACAACTTTTCCTGGTATTGTAAACAGCAGCTAATATGACCTGGACCCATGTATGCACCCCTGGATACACAGGCCTCGAAGCTTGAGGGTCCAGGGGACTAGCACTTCTTTAAGAAGTCATTATTTATGTTACTTAATTGTCACGTAACCCAATAAAGGCACAACTACCGATAAGACACCATATGTAACATAAAGACACATACACATACACATATCTCACTGCTGATTCTGTACAGGCAGAAGGGGGGGGCCTTGGTCTTGTCTGTGTCCCTTCATTATTTCCATGGGTGGTGGATAAGCAAAGTTGAAGTCCAAACTTAACTCTTCAGTGAGCTTCCTTGATAACCGTTACTACAGATTATGGTTAAAACTAAGCTAATGTTGCTGTATACTTGTGATGCTGTTGTCACCTTGAGGCTCCAAGATGGAGCGTCTCGTTTCACACTGTTCATGTCACTGTGAGACGGCAGCGTTAAAGTAACGAAGCAGATGTCCCCCACAAACAAACATTACGGACACACACGTAAAGTTCATGTTCTGTGTTGTAGTTCACTCACAAACAACCGTTATATGCACATATAGCTACGCAAACAAAATCGGTTGATCCCTGTTTAAACGCGCTGCCGTGTTGGAGCGCCATCACGTGGTACGGAGGAGGCACTACATAACCAACCAGTGACATGTTTGACATTAAATGAGTTTTCTCTTTTATTACATAGTGTGCTTTTGTTTGTTTATATTACTTTTATGTTAGCGTAATATAAAACAGAGGTTATGTACGAAAATCATTCATCAATTCAAATCAATTCAATTCAATCATGAAAATCAATCTTTTACCTAGAAAAATAATAATTTCGAATTATCTCTATCTTGATCAATTTCAATAATAAAAGTATATACTTCATACACATTAATGCATCATTATTCATGATTTAAAAAAGGTGGTTTGCCACTCACATGGGTTATACTGCAGATATAAGACACTTTAAATAGTCAATTTGGCTAAAGGACTTCTTGTTATACACTGTGCAATGCTAAATTGGTAATTTTACTGATGTAACGGATTCAGATACTTTTTCCACTACTGACAATATGGGTAAATGATGTGTCGTAGCTAATTTCTATTTCTATATACGTCTCTGGAGTCTGAAATGTTTTCAGCTGATATCAACCTTCATAAGTACAATCACTTAGTCCTTTTATAAATTTGCTTGCAGACCTGGTCCTCACAGGTAAGTTCCTGAAAAGAGAAAACAAATGGAGCAGCGAAATTGGGTTATCATCATGGCATGGCATCTGTTTTTTTCAACCTGGCAAAGAAGATTTCTGAAATTTCTCAAAGCACTGATCACAAACTGATTTGAAAGGGGCCACCACGATAAGAAGTGGAGCCTTACCAAATGAAGCTCCCCTCCCTGAATCCAGTGAGTCCACCCTCTGTTCTTCTTCTTTCCCCTCTGGACGCACACCAGCTTATCGTTGTCCCAGTTGACCACAGTCTGATGGAAAATGAATTCAAAAACAGAACACTACATTTGAGCTTGTTTGTGTAAAGAGCAACGCAGAAGAAAACAGATTGGGATAGGAATTTGTTTGCGTTTAATTCCCTTCTCAACTGTGACGGTGACTGCAGCAACATTTATCACAGCACGGAGCGCTGGGCGGACAATATTATAGTTTCCAAAGTTTTACCTGGCACGACCGGTTGTCCATTCCTGTCGTCACTTCGTTGTACTCTTCTCCGATTTTGAACAAACACTCATAATTCCTGAAAGTGGTGAACGTCCTGATGGCGAAACAGTCACCGTCTTGCTTAATAACCTTCTGAGGCTTCAACCTCGAGGCAATCTTGCGCGTTGCAAAATCGATGCCTGCATGACAAAAATGAAAGGAGCATGTTACCAAGACGTTCAACTTGTGTAAACTCATGTGAGCAATCCTGCATTACACCCACAACACAAAGAAACATACAGAACACATAACTGATTAGAAAAGTAAATGCATTCTGATGTGGATCATGGTGCTCTCATCAAAATCAACGGTCTTAAACGTCAGCTTTGATTCAACTATAGATACAAAGATTGTTCTCTCGGCACAACCAGTCAGGTAAATCACGGAACTGTTAAAAGTGGCACATAAACTTACCCAGTGCAACCATATATCCCTCAAAATTGACATTACTGAGGATTTCCCATGTCCCACTGTAGTCAACAGGCATCTCGGATGGTGTTGTGACTTTCTGGAAGACTCAACAAGCATGAGTGTTAGGGGTGAGCAGAATTCAAGCCCTTGGGTGGGATGTTTCATTGTGTGTCAGTGTAGGGCAGAGGTGATTAGTTGCAGGCTGCAGTTATTATGCACTCAGGGAGGAGCGCAGGTTTAGCAAAAACAAAACCCCAACATAATATGAGGAAACTTATCTGTTCCTGTTTGCACAAGAGCCTCTTAACTATTAAGTGAAATGTTATCACTTAAACACATTAAAACACATATACCTTCATTTCTCTTGTGGTTTGTGAAAACCGGCACGGCCAAATACAACCCAACTGTTGCGGAGAATATGAACTTTCAGAATATAAAATATGCAGGAAATGTCTTTGTGCTTGTGCAGCTTGAAATACAATCTTGCGTCCTGCTCAGGACGAGCACAGGGCCGGGGATCAGGAGTTGCATTACAGTACACGCCTGCCAGGATGAGTAACATCGATGTTTCTCTACATGCTCATCTTCATGGCGTATCATAGCAGCAGATGGATACCAAGGAATAAGAGGATAAAATTGTAAGTGTTGTAATGTTATAGTTGTTCTTGTTTGAAATGAATAGAAATAATATATTGTTTTACTAATTCAGATTCTCTCACTTCAAGTATTTGATGTTATTTTTTGCTCTATTTTGCAGTCAAACGGTGAATGCAGTGTTCATAGCAATTGTTCTGGTTCCCCAGCTCTACGTCATAGCAAGGTAACCGAGGAAAGAGACCATGGCATCAGGCCATATAGACCACAGGTCACTTGTACAAGAGGGAACTTGGCTGTAATAACGTTTGTTTTTTGTTTACAGGCCAAAATCCTCCAGATACTGCAGACAGCCTCTTCTGAACAACCTGTCAGCCTCCATTGCCTTGTCTTTCATAGCTTCAGGTAAACCCAATCAAGATATTCTGACATCATAGTTGATTGGAAAAAAATAAAAATAAATCACGCCAAACTAATTGAGGCCTCATATGGATATTAACTTGTTCATCTCTATTATTAGGTTTCACAGTGATATTCACATTGTTAGAGCCAGTTCCTCAGGGCCTGTGGGCATCCTATCATGTGTTTGGGATGCTGTCATGCGGACAGGGACTATGCACTGCCATCCTGACTCTGACAGCTGCCGCATGCGTAAGAAAATTACTTTAAAGTTCATCTTTATTATGTTCTGCAGAAAGAAAATGCTTCCAAATGATTTGCGTGTGTGCATTCACAGGCCAAAACGACCCCGGAGCTGTACTACACGTCTCTTATTCTAACGGCTGCATCTCTTTTCACTACAGGTGAAACTGACTTTTTAATGAATGGACACATACTGTGTAACTCTACGCATACATCAGACTCCTCAGTTTAGAGGAATAACACCCGTTTTTCTCTTGCACAGGTTTTTTCATGGTGAGAGGAGGACTGTGGCTGTCTAGCAGGCGGACTCTAACGGACCCCAGCAGAAACAATGAGTAATGAGTAAAAAAAAAAAGTGTACAGCTGTCCCACGTTGACATCTGACACTCCAGATTATTAAGATTTCATTTCCAGGCCCACTGAACTGGTAACTTTAAACCATGGGAACAAAGAAAAAGGGAAAGAGACTCATGTTTTACAGCTCACTCCAGAAAGGTACCACCAAGCAGCTGTTTGCCTGAGAGTTTGCTTTTATTTGTTCATGGCAAACCAATTGTTTGTTTCAACACCTGATCATAGGAGGCTAACAAATATTTAATGTACACAGCAGATCCATTGCACATTATACATAAATTCATTATTTTACATTTTAATATAAATGTATGAAATCTATAAACACTGCCAATAGTAATATTGATTCCACTAGAAAATATGGCTTCATTCATCTGAAAAAAGCAGGAAAGAAATATATATTATTATTATTATTTTTTACATTGGTCAAGCAACGGCCAATATTGTATTTTTACAATCATTGTAAAAATTTTAAAATGAAGATTTCTTATGTAAAAGGAAACTGGGAAAACAGCTTTGGTGACAACACAATACTGTATATGAATTAATCTCTACATGGAATGTGAATGTGATAGGCTGGGAATGTACCAGAGGTTGGCCAAAGGATATCACCAAAATGATTATGAATATTATTACTGTTGTTTTTTACAACAAGAAAAAAAATCTTGAAAAAAAACAAAACTGAACTGGTCACTGCCACTCAAATATATGAGGCATACAATCAGGAAGTGAAGATTTCAGAGTAAACTGTAAATCTAAAGGAAATAAATGAATCACATATTCACCTGAGATCTGATACAAAATTTAAACATACAACCTCCTGAGTTATGCTTAGCAACGTTGAAGTGATCGTTGGAATTAGAATCAGGCACCACATGTTTATGATATCTGATATTCATACAGTGCTTAGATAACCTGCACTCTGTAAACTGACATATTGATTTCACATTTGTTTTTCCTTTTCATTTAACTTTAACTTCACAGTTAATTAAGCCTCGATAAGCCATACAACCAATGTGCACATAAGCATGTACAGAACGTGAGAAATCATTTAATTAGTTTTCAGTTTTACTAGGAAAGGACCATACCCACTATTTACTATATTATCACCATTTCTGCCTTTTCTAGTATTAGGCCTTATCCACAGGTCACTTCCAAGCAAAACATATATCACAATAGCTGACGCGAGGGGTAGCTGCGGAGATGTTGATAGGGGCAAGCTGGCCCAACCACCAACAACCGTTGCCATGAGCAACCAAGGTCATAAAGATATGCTTAAAGGAGCCTCTGGTTCGGAGGAGTGAACATTCATAATGTTGGGGTTACACAGTCACTTATGTTAATGCAATACATACTTAAGAATTGGTACCCACGAGATTATTCACACATGCTCATTAAGACACTTTTGGATGGGTGCATAGATGCCCTGTGAGGACAGTGACCTTCAGAATTTGGTGAAATTGCACTGTGTTAACACATGTCGGGGGAAATTTGACCTCTGCATTTGACCCGTTTGTGGCGCATGCAAGGCCACAGAGCAGTGGACAACTGAGAGCGTCTGGGGAGCAGGTGGGGTCGGTGCCTTGCTCAAGGGCATTAGAGGTGGCGTCTCTTTTGTTAGTGGCGGGGGTTCGTGCATCCTTCCAGATGGAGACCCCCTCGACTGGGCCCCGAACCGCCAACCCTCTGGTCAGATGCCTGTCTCCTTCATCACTAGGCCACCTCTCCCCGGTATTGCTCACCTCCGTTCTATTTATTTTGATTTATCTTCAAAGTTTCCAACTTAAATTGTAAGATATAATCGCAGCGCAGTTGCAACCCTTTCTTGCTGGTGGATGTGTGGACTGGAAAACAGTGTCCCTTTCAATGTGAAGAAAACACAAACTTCAGTGTCCGGTGTCCATGACGCCTCACAAGCAAATTAACCCAGCAACAAGGGATTGTTTCTGCTGCCATACTACACAATGATAGCTATGGTAAATAGTCATAATGTCATTCAAGTTTATGTGTCAGGACTATCACAAGTTGATGACAGGAATGTATGCAAACAACCGCCCTGTCATTAATTCAAAAGAATACAGCAATTAAAGATTGCGTTCTGTGGTTTTTTTAATCCAACGCCCTGAATCACCATGGCAAAAAAGGTGGGAGGGGGGAAAAAAATCTGGATCTGCTGGTTTATCCACATCTGCTCCGAAATTGAATGGGTTCTTCCTTGGGTTGTGCCCCAACCCCACACAAAATGTTGTCGTGATTCTCTGATCAAAACCAGCTGTTGAATTAAGCTACCCGATTAAAAGTTTGAATTACAAGGCCTATCCTAAAAGGGCATCATAGTCTATGTACCACACAAGTCGGCCACCATTTGCAGGCTTCACACCGGTGACGGGCCATTTGCCTGGGTTGTCCTTCACGCGGCTCAGCTGGGTGATCAGCTCATGCTTGCCTTTGCCCATCACTAAAAGAGCAACTCTCTGGGCTCGGTTAATGGCGGTGAACGTGAGGCTCATACGCTGGTGAGGTTTGTTGGGACTCTCAGTGAGGGCCACCAGGCTTTGGTCGAAGTCCTCCGCTATGACACCAGGGAATAGGGAGGCTGTGTGGCCGTCGTAGCCGACTCCCAACAGCACAAAGTGGAAGGCGGATCCGTTCACCAACGCGCTGACCTCCTTCTCATACATCTGCGCTCCTCGGTCCTCCTCCACACATAAGCGATGGTTGAGCTGCACCGGCATGGGGTGGATGTTGAAATACGGTATCCTCACGTGCTGCAGCAGGTGGTTATGCAGGGTGTAGAAGTTCGACTCGGGTTGGGTCAGCGGCACGCAGCGCTCGTCCACCATCCACACATGGGTGTCGCTCCAGGGGAAGGAGAAGTGGTGCAGGGCCAACCTGTGGAACAGAGCGAGGGGCGTGGAGCCTCCGGAGAGGGCCAGGTGGAAAACGCCGCCCTGCTGCACCGCCGCCTCGGCCGCTTCCTGCACGTCCGCTGCGAGCTGCTCCACCAGCTCCTCGGCCCAGGCGGACACCATGTCGGCACTGCGAAATTTGCCTTGTATAACTTGGAAGCCGCTGGTTGATGCGCCGCCCATCTGATCGGGGCTGATTATCACCACCTCACTGTTGTAGCTAATGTCCTTCCCTCTCAGACGGATGTCCAACAGGTCCCCGTTGTCCGCACCACCCGGGTAGACGCGGGGAAAGGAGCTGGCTAGGCCACTGAGCAGCGGCGTCCACATGCCCCAGGAAGCCAGCAGATGTTCATAACCAATGAAATTGTTCTTATTCCCCGCAAAGATGTGAGAGATCAGTTCTGAATACGCTTCCCTCTGCTTTGTCGGAGTTTGCACATAGTGGTCTGAAGCAGGCAGACCGAAAACGCTGACATCACCAGGCTCCGTCACTTCCTTCCACTCACTGCCCACTAAGACGGGTTTGAACAAATTCTTACTTACAAGAATAGCCGGGTACTGGAGGCTGCCGTGGCCAAAGTAGAAAACGATCTGTTTGGGCTTGCAGTGGACGCTGTCGTGGCTCTGAAGGCAGAAGATGTCATTCTTGAAAAGGACGCGCGCGTATCCCACCCGTTCGTCCAGCATCTTCCCTGAGATTAAAAGAACTGGCACATCTTCATACTGGGCCTCGTCGATATGCGCCAACACAGCTGAGACACACAAAGAGCATGGTGACTATTTCTCACTCGGTACCTTTTTAAACCAATAAACAGTGCATCATACATACATTCATACAGTCTAAAAAGAAAAGCTTGAAGTACTCACCTGCAAATGTTGGCATGAGACTGCGGTGATCTTTGGTCTTATTCAGCTCCTGCTGAACCTCTGAATTGTATCCTTGGTACTGGCCGACCACAGCTTGGTTCTTCCCTAAGGGCAGCACGGAGCTGAGGACGCGCAGCTTGTTTTGAATGACCTCCTCGCTGCTGCTCAGATTCTGGGGAAGCCTCATGGTCAACAGCGTCATGACCTCAGTCAGGTGGTTCTGTATCACATCTCTGATCACGCCATACTGGTCGTAGAAGGGAATACGACCTCGAGGACAAAAAATGGCAAGGGAGATGAACACATGATTCAAATACTCGCACATCCCGAGTGACTTCCATTCCACGGAGCGTATGCGGCTCTAATCACCTTTGACATCCAGGGTCTCTTTCATTGCAATCTCGACCCTCTCGATGTGGTGCTTGTTCCAGATGGGATCCAGAAACTTCTTATTTTCTATTCTGAATGGAAGAATATTTGCCACCACCTTTTCACAAAAGCAGAAAAACACATCAGGAAATCAAACCACTCGATATGCATGTGGAGGTGCTGGCATACTGTGGAGGAATGTCGTCACCTGCTTCCCAAGGTAGTGGTCGATTCTGTACATTTCTTCTTCCTTCAAGGAGCTCCCGAGCTGAGAGGCCAGTACCTGGGCACTCATGAAGTCGTGTCCAAACGGTTTCTCTAGCACCACCCTCAGCCACGCCCCGCTAGACGGCCTGCAGCTGTTACTGATCTTATCGGCGATGTCTGCGTAGGCAAACGCTGGAACCGAGAGGTAAAAGAGCCTCCCGGCTTCTGCCACCGCCTCGCTCTGCAGTTGTTCCTCGACGTGCTTGGCCAGCTCCTGGTAGTGCTCAAGCGTTTTCAGCTGCCGATACTGGGAGAGACGAAGGAACTGCTCTCTCAGTATGGCGCAGCGCTGCTGGGACACATCCTTCGAACAAGACACCGCCTTCAGGATCTCGAAGAGCAGCGGTTTGGCCTTGTCCGCGGGTGACAGTCCTCCGCCGTAGAAGGAAAAGCTATTTCCACTACTGACCTGGTCCACATACAGCTGGAAGAAGCCCTGCCACAGGTACTTCTTTGCCAGGTCACCGGTGGCTCCCACTATCACCACCGAAACATGGCCTGGTCTCTGTGCGTCCTTCCTCTCCTCTCCGTGTCCTCTCTGGGCACACAGGGCGACCAGGAACAGGAGCACAGTCACCAACATGCTCAGGCCGTAACCGTCCAAACTCCTGTACCAAAACAGCAATGAGAGACGTAACTTGTAATTATTGCGCATCACTGTGGAAATCACTTGAAAGCTACATATACTATTGACAGCGTGTAACAAATCCTCACAATAATAAATAATAATAACATTGATTGATTAATTTGATTGTTGCCAAATATTTGAGGCTAAAAATAATTGTGATACAAGCAAATTACTGTATCGTATCCGACTGATACTCATTTACGTTCATATACCTTCAAAACTCAGTCGACACTGCCGTATTTCCTCAGTAAGGTTAAAAAATGTCAACAGTCACACAAATGATCACATCATTGTATAAAACAGCTAAACTTAAAAGTTATTGTTTAACGCCTAAGAGCCAAGACATTTAGATACCATACCAAATAGATAAGAAAATAATTACTTAGCAAAGTCTTTGGCCCCAGTCCCTTCAGAGGCGGCAGGGATGTAGAGTAGTGATAATGTTGTGAGTGTGTGAATGAGAGAAAAAAAGAGGAGCAGGCGTGTGCACTTTGCTCCCGGGTCGTTGAGCTTTGAGTACAACGTTTCTGCTGTAGACACAGTGGTGGGAATGTCCGATCAACTTACTGATGATTTTGCAATGGTGGAAAATTATCTGTTAAGCAAGAGGCTAAAATCCTTGTATGTTGGTCAAGTACAAAACAAGATGCAAACGGAATACCAACTGACCAAATGATCAGAGTCTCAGTGTAGACGCAAAATCTTAATTAGTTGAATGCAAAACACATTAAATAAGAGCCATCAACATTTTCGCAGCGGTACTCTTCAACTGTGTTGCGTTATAATGCTGTATTAAAAGCTGTGGCTTGGGTGCTACCAACCCAAGACCAGTTGATTTGGACGAAAAGCCGTAAACGTCAAACATAATGTCCACAATACAGTAGGAAGCTGATGTTTTGACTGTGACATCTGGAATCCACGTGTTGCACAATTGTGTTTACCTAGTGGCAATGCAAACGGCAAAGGCCAAACTATGTCCGCCAACAGTTTAAACAGTTCAATTCCAGATCTAAGTTTAAAATAAATACATTTTAAGTATTTACGGAAAGTACAAGGCCATTGAATGTTTCTAATTTCCCTGTTAAAATCAATAAAACGGCATATTATCCAAAATAGACTGGCTCCCTTCAGGTTTTGAAATGATACCTCAGCGGCTGTTTCCAAAGAATTCCCGAGTGTACTCCAACACAAAGTTCCCCACTTGGTCACAAGCTGTTTTTTATAGCAGCATGGAAAATCTTGCCTCGCATCAAATTCAAGGTCCAAATCGACAAAACCAGCCATCAAATCTGCCATAGACAGTGAGCAAAACAAAAACAATGAGGGTTCTCTTCTCCTTCGCACACACAGAGCCCATCACACATCACTCTCAAATACCCCCTTCAAACACTCATTACTTCTCCAAAACTGATATGATCTTATATTCTGGGGACATCTTGAGGTCCTCTGCTTCTTTTTCCTCGAATCATTTCTTAGTATTAAATGGTGATTCCAGAAGCCAAGAAAGACCACATTAACTGGAGCAAGATCTGCACATGTACAATGAGAACCTGTCTAATTGCCCAGCAGTTTGGTTCATGACCGGAGGAAACAGAGATACGGCTGTGTCCTCTTTGCATCCCCACAGCCAGATTTTTTTATAGCACAGTGGTTGGGCGTAAAATACATGAGTCTCCTGATAGGACTGCAGGGGGAATTGATGAGCCTGTTTTCGGCTTTACCGTACTGTGACCAATAGTCATTAGGTAATTGGTATTAAATTAGTAAATGCCATCCTTTGTGAATACAAAACAAGCATTGTGTCTATGGGTGGCAATACACATCTGATCCTCATCAACAGCTTGTAAAAAGACAAACAAAAAAAATATCCCTTTTTTCGGAAAACCTGGAACAGCCAAAAAATAAATAAATGCTTCCGTTTGTGTTGAACAATTAGTAGATTAATGCAGGGTAAATATATATATATATATATATATATATATATATATATATATATATATATACACACAGTATATATTATTAACTTTGCTATTTTTTGTTTATTCATTTTCAAACATACATATCCCACACTTGAATTACGTGCTGCATGTCAACATACACCTGGATAACACTAACACGGTATAACACAACAGACACGCAACAATGAATGAGTCCCTCTCTAAGCCAGTTTCAACACAAAGTAAAAGCCATGACCATCTGTTGAACTATACCGCGCCACATTGCAATGTCAACAGGCTATTAGCCTTGTTCTCCATTCATTTTAAGGTTGTCATTAATAACAAGATTTACACGTACAAAAAAAATCTGGCTGGTAACGTATTGTGTAAACAACAATTTGAACTAACTGAAGTTTGCCCACACGAAAGAAATGAGGATCACACAGACGAGAGCAGCTCACCTGTTGGTCCCTCAGTTCGTGACTCGGTGTGTGTGTGTGTGTGTGTGCGTCCCACAACTCCAGAGTAGACTCGTGCCAGGATTTAAAAAAAAAAGAATCCTGATCTTTCTACACAGTGTTGCGGCAAATCCTGTAGCCGTGTGTTTGTGTGTCTCCCTCCTGCTGTGTTCAGCTCGCTTCTGTCGCCAGCCAGGAAACACAAACACACGTTTCAGGCTGTCGGCTTGTCACAGGGTGAACGTAACTGTCAGAGGTTTGATTGAGAGCGTTGGTGATTCCGGCACCATTCACCTGCCGGCCGTCAAACGTCACTTCCGCTCCAAACACAAACAACGCACGGATCAACGAGCTGCGCATTCAACGCGATAACAGGCGAAACTGCTCGGCGCACGCACCTACACACGCTTCCTGTACCAGTCACGTGACAGAGTTCTGCTCACACCCACACTAGAAAATCCGACGGGGCGGATGTGCACGCAAGGCCTTAGAAGAGTACAAGTATTAAAGCTGAGTTTTATCTTCAAAGAACAACGTTAAAAAACAATAATTAGATCGAATGTTGATTTAAAAAAACTATGATTTAGTTGCCTACATGTGACCCGAATCAGATGATCATGTGGCAAAACATAAATACAGTTTGGAAACCTTATCATTAGGATTATTTTTGCTACACTGTATTCTTCAAATTGATATAATGATTTGTTTTCTATTGTTATTGTTGCAAAGTAACACTGACATGTACTTTCCCAATAACACAAAGGTGTTCACAAAAGATCAGACATACTATTCTTATTTTGCTTTTAATTAAGGACATCATTATATGTAATCTTAGAAGGCAGAGTGTGAGATGATAATTAGTCATGGATTTATGGTTTCTCTACCCAGTTCATACGCCTCACCCATGTCTGCTAGTTCAGTTTGTCAATAAAATAAAATAAGTCAATATGTATATTGTTAAACAGCAAGACACTTATTCATACTACCAAAGCACCAAACTAAATGGACCACCTTCAACACATTCAAATGAACATTGAGTTCATTGCTCTGTGAAGGCCCAACTATATTTGGTGTCCCTGACCGTTTTCCGTCACTTGGGGGCAGCTGTGGGCTACACAGAACACTACCATGACCTATAGCTGCTTTCCATTGTGTACTTTTTACAGTTTCCTCTTGTCACCATTAACTGCTGTCTCGCTGCATAGTTCAGCTGTCCTGTGTCATCACTCTCATTTCAGGTCTACCTCAAACAAAGCAGGTGTCCTTTTGGCCAAATAATGATGCGATTGTTGTGGACCACACTGACAGTGGCCCCTTCTGGTCCCCTGTTTCCTCTTCTGAACAGGTGCAGACCTTGTCTCAGCAGCTTCACAGTCCAATCTCACGTACATTATGTATGACGGCAGCTGATACTCGACAACTTTACCTTCCTGAAATCTCTACATTACTGATTATGAGTGTTTTTTTTTTAGTGCCGGCTATAATTTAATGTTTGTATGTTCACATTTCTAGCAGATATATAAGCATTTAGTGGCATCCTAAATTTAAAAAAAAATCCTATCATTTGGTCACATAATAATAATTAACAGTTTATATGCTTCTAGTCATATCGCATATATATATCAACATTTTTTTTAAAGGTCAAGAATAACCTCAATTGATGAAAGAAATGCTCAAACAAAATGAACATACAATCTTGGCAACTATAAGAAGACTCTACCTCCCAGAAATGATATTTAAACCCTAAATCCTATGTGAGCTGCACACACGCGCACACTCAAAAACACACGCACACACACATAAACACACAGACCCACACACAGAGGATTCTGCATCCTGTTTACTGTTTACATTTCACAGTGGCCAGCCAACTTGGGAGGGCTCTACAGTGTGATCACAGGCCTTACAGCTGTTTGTAAGATAGTGGTGTGTGTGTGCGTGGAAGGGTGCGTGCATTTGTGTGTGTGTGTGTTTGTGTGCATGCATGTGCGTGTGTAGCTGCTAAAGAGAGAATCAGCCCATGCAGAGCGTGCTAGCCCAGCTGTCACTGCTGTGACTTCAGACATGAGTGACCACAGGACGCAGGCTGGAGGGCCACTGTGTGTGTTAAAGTGCGTTTGTATATATGTGTGTGTGTGTTGAGTGTGTCGTTGTTGTCACCCCACACCCCCAGGCATTCTCCACAGCCCCTTGCTTCCTTCCTCCCCTTTGTTAAGCCTGCGGGGCAGACTTCGTCAAGCTGAGCACACAAACGAATGCATATGAATGTGTGCTGTCATCTTTATTAGGCCCCTTTTCTAACACCCATTACATTTAACACAGGTCTTTACTGAAGGAGATTTCACTTTCATGCCCTCGCCCCTCACTCCTACTTGCCAGACGACACGGATTATAGTGACCTCAGTCTGGGATAAATTTGAATACACAACCTGTTACATACTAAGAGAAGACCATAACATAACACAAGCAACGGACAAAGGCTTGTTTTTTTTAAATTACTCTTTGTTCCTCTCCGTCATTTTGTGGTTGGTTATGATTGTTATTTCATCTGTGAATTAAAAGTTAATAAGTGGTGGTTTTCTATTTCAAAGGTGAGGCATTGCTGCCAAATATCTTTCTTTGATATAATAACATCTTTCTGTCTTAACCTGCAGTCTTCCTTTTCTTCCTTTGATGCATGAGGTCAATGCCAATGCAGGCAGTGATGACTGATAGGGGCGACGCCACAAATAGATTTAACCCATGTGTGTATGAGTAATGCCCCAGGTTTTTGCCCACATTCTCACGTTTCCTCTCCTCTCTTCACATGAGAAGAAGACTTGTCGCAGCGTGCTGCTCCTTTTGTTTCCCAACGCTACGGTGCACACAACGCATCCCACACAGAAAACAGCCCCCCGCCCCGAATTCCAGACTGGAGATGTAGTGTTTCCAGAGGTGGCATTTTGAGCTTTTAAAATAAGTTGACTGACATTGGGGGAAAAACAATGTACGGGCTTTACAAGGCCCAGACTACAAAGAACATTAGGTGCCGTTGTAGAATAAAGAAGCTTCTACAATATCCAATCCCCATTTGTCAGGAAGATAAAAAGGTGGTGGTTTGCAGTTTAGTTTTCTGGGCCTATTATCACAGCACACTTTTAATGACACTCTGCATTGAGTGGTCTTGCGGTTTTAGTTGTACTGGTGATGTTAGTGACCTCAAATCCTGGTTTTGTTGTATATTATTTGTATAACATATCAGCAAATATCATATTAGGTCATTCATTACACAATAAGGTACAGTAGTGAAGTGAATAAGTCACTCTACATTTTCTTCGTGAACAGTGGTGTGATTGTTAAGCAGAGATATGTCATGTTTTTGTCACTGCATGTGATTGTTTATGTTTTTGTTAAGCACAGGCTTAGCTTTGTGTTATTTTTTCATGATCAGATATGATAAAAGACCACCCACTGTATCTTGGATATTTTTCCAGTAAGACTGTCTTGGTAAAGTCACACAAACAACATTTCTTCTTCTTCTTTCTGTGTTCAAGATAAGTTATCTATGAAAAGTGAAGTCTTTGCCAAAACCACTGGCTTGGAAGGGAGTGGGGTCTAACTCATTCACTGGAATAACATATAATAGTGAATATTAAATGTTATGTTATGCTGTATTCAAAATTCATGAATTTTAAACATCCAGGAAAAGTGTGCAGAAGAGGACAGTAACTTATTTTAAGAACTGTACTTAGGTACAATTAACTTGAGTATTAACATTCCATGCTACTTGTTACAACTAGACTATAATTTAACGGTTGAATTCGTCTCCTCAGCAGCTTTTATATCTTGTTGTTTTGTGTGAGGAATTTACAAGCAAAATGTATGACTACTTCACAAAAATATGATGTAATGGTATAACATAATACAAAAAATCATGCAACAGCATAATGAATGATTTAGCTACAACAGATACATATTTTTTACATGTTATTACGTCGATAATATTAAATTCATAATTGATTGTTCATGTAATTGTAATTTTTCATGTCATACTGATAAAACTATTATGTATAATGACCACTTTTGCTCTAAGTACAGTTTTTTGCAAATACTTAAATCGTTAACCTTTACTGGTTTATTTCTATTGTTTGGTGTTAGGTAAATAATCTTTTTGCACCACTGATGGTTACGCTATAGTCATCAAAATGTATTCACCAAGGCGTGAATCCATCATTTCTTAACAAGGCTTTTGAGGACCCTCGCTGTGAGTGTGGCACAAAACAGGGGGTGCATTTTAAGTTGGCAGTACACAAAAACTCCCGGGTGCTTTGAAAAGGGGTCCGCCTCTGTTTGCTGATACCACGAGAAGTGTAAGGAAAGCAGGGGTGTGAGGGGACCAAGATTTGAATGACACGGCTTTACTGCTTCGGCCTCTGTTCACTGACCCACACAATTCAGGCCCAGCCCCCAGTGTGAAGTACTTTTGTCTTGCCGTTGCCCTCTGAAGCCCGGGACCAGAGGGAGGGTGGGATGTTTGGGCACCCGGAGGGGCGAGCGCTGTGAGGCTGCAGTCCACTCTCCAGCACGACACATGCTCTGTGAGGTGGATAAAAAGAAGGCTGTATTGTGTTTGAAAGCATTTGCATACTTGTGTGTGTTAGGGAGGGTGTTAACCTCTGACACCTTCAAGAACTGTATGACAACAGAGACCACTTCTCAGAGTCCGAAAGCATTAACACAGCTGAAAATAACACCTAAGTGCACCTCAGTGTGTATCAAAACCACTAAAGACAGGAAAGAAAGGGCTGCTTGAGTGCGTAAGGTGGAAGTTTCACTCAAGTCTCAATCCACACTCAAAGTGTTTCAACTACACTTAAAGTGAGGTATATCTGGATCTTCGGGCATGAGAGCAGGTTTTTATGAGCTCAAACAACCAGGCATTCGATGTCCTGGAAGAGACAAAATGTGATTATTTATATTAACTGATATTTGAACAATGCACACATTGAGTGCAAGCTCAATTCTAAAAATAGTAAGTGGTAGTCGCTTTAAGTTTCCTTTTGTCTACATGAGAGATTATGTTTAAAATGTTTTTGTAAAACCTCTATCACCATTTGGAGAAAAATGTTAGATGAAATGCATAAATGGATTAAAATCCTAAACTAATACTGAAAAATTGCAGAGGATGTTAGTAAGAATTGTTGTTATAAAAAGTTTCCCAGCAAGGTTCATTTATAATTGCTGTGCACAATTTCATTACGAATATATGGTTTTCTTAATTTCTGGGGTGAAAATTAGAGAGCTACTTAAGATGTTCAATAAGATGTTTGTCTGCTATTGTCATGTGAAGGTCACAAAGCCATAACTCAACTCACACTTAACTTGTTAATCTATTTTTTTGACCAACATCGTTCATTCTGCCTGTTGTATGATTAATCTCCGTGTATGGTAACGTTGGACGAGACAATGTCCGCCTCGTCGGTTGATTTTTTGGGGTGTCTTTGTCAGGGAAGCTGGGTGTATTTGGCACTCAGCCTGAGGGGCTCTCCTCTCCAAGTACACGCCGCTTCACAGAGAAGACTTGACTCTGAAATTCCACCAGATAAGGGTTGCTAGGTAATGCTGTTGTCCGACCCTCTTTGTGGTCACATATTCATACCCAAATTGCAAGGTTCTTTATGAAGACAGCCTCATTAGTAAGCATATATTCATACTAGACCACCCCCCCACTTGACCCCTCCTTTACCAGTCGTGGGAAAGACGTCCTGGTTGAGATGTGGAGGACTCAGGCAATTACTTGGACGACTGTCAGAAAAGATTGTCCTACTTAAACTCTCTTTCATTTTGAAATGCCATCAAAGCTCAAACACATTTGTACAGTATTATTCTCGCTGACTTAAAATCCCAACGTGGATCAAACAACAAAAAAAAGGTTCTAAATATATATTTAAACGACAAGCAGTTTGGTGTTTAAATAGTTCTGGGCCATAGTGTACAAGAGCACCACAAGAGCAGTAGATCCTTTGCTGTAGCTTCCTGTGTCATCTATAATTAAATTTCCATACCATTTGCTGAAGAGGCACCAAAGATACGGTTGATTTAAAGGAATAAAAAAGGGAAGTAGCCTAACAAGCAAACTACCATTTAATGTATTGCTTAGTTGAAAACGTATGGCGTGATATATGTGTGTGCTTGCGTGTGCTTATATGTAATCGAGGAACGTGTGCAGTTCCTTTGCTGACTTTGAATGAAAAACACGAATAAAATTAAAATAAATACAAATAAAACGAGTGACACGCTGACAGCGCTTATTATGAATGCCTTCATTCTACTCAATGAAACAGGTGCGGTCCGACCGCTCTGGCCCCGCCCCTTCCTTACCTTATTCGGAGAAGTTCCTCATTCCGATGGGCGCGGGGCGGGGCTGCCCGGGGCGGGACGGTGACGCCACCTGTTTTGTGAATGGGCTGCGGGGCTCGTGCGCAGGGAGCCGGTAGAGTGAAGCATCCGGAGAGAGAGCCGAGCGGACGGACTGTGGGATTTTAACCCTCCGCTTTGTGTTAAGACCTGTGAAAACATGGAAATCCCTCGGCTCAGCTTCATCCTGCTTTTATTTATCAGCCAAGTATTTGTCAGCCTCCAGTCGAAAGAGCGTAAGTACTCACTTTTTCTGTTTTAAAACACGTAGTATGGGGAAGAAATGGAAGCGCAGCCTATAGCTTCACCGCACCTCATGAGTCAGGAGGTTGGAATCTGGTCGCCTGCTTTACTGTTTTACTTCTACTTCTCTGTGCTAGCTATTGACAAGTTAAAATTCCTCGAGGGCTGGACAATTGCTTCTGTTTCATTTATCAACGTGTACACCCGCGCACGAAATAATACGGGTGTATTGTTACTTTTAGCTTTAAACAATTCAAATTCATTTGAACAACCAAAAAGCCCAGATAACTTTGTTAAACTGTTTTTCTTATACATCATAATTGTGATAATAACAATCGAATCTTAATATGCCACTTCTGGCTTTGGTTAACTGGGGGGATATGGGGACACCTGTGAGATGTCTGAACATGTCAGACTTTTTGTTTCACTTGTTGCGGATTCATGTATTTCTCTCGTCATGGTAATTTCAGTGCCCACGCCTTTCTCATACTTTATTGCTCCTGTATATGCTGGTCACGGGGGACACGGTCCAAGTCCTGAATCAGACCGACATGCCTGATTAAATTGTCAAAAGAATGGCATGCGCCCCCCATAAAAAAGTGTGGCCCCGGAGATCCAGGCAGAGGGTCGAATCCTACTGTCAAAAACAAGTTATTTCTGATTATTTGAAAGCCTAATTAATACTATATATATATGTATATACATACATACATACATACTAAACTGTCTGTGCTAGAGGTATAGTAGAGCTATAAATGTGTAGTGACCATTTTTTTATAAGCTAAATGTATATTACATAAAAATGTTGGAATTCCTTGATCTATCAGGTGTCATGGTTGCTCATGTGTTTATTGCACTTGTATTCATACATATTTCTGTTTGTGCCTTTAGAAGTATTGCTGGATATGAGATCTTCGGGATCAGAGCTGGGGTGGTTGACGTTGCCATATGAGAACGGAGTGAGTATTTATACCTCAACTGGCATTTTTAAGACTTCAGGTTCAAGACTTGAAGCAGTCCCTCTCAGTATTACAACAAGTGCATCAATGGCAGCTGAAGATTAGTCCATGTGAGAATTTAAATCCTGCCGGGCAACAATAACAGATGTTTCTAGTTCTACTCATTTGATCCATAAAATAAATCTCTCTGGGGGAGATGGAATGAGTGGCAGTTCGATGAGGTTTGGCAGGGCTCAGCTTGTCTCAAGTTAACGTTACCCTTTCATAAAGAACTTATGAATGCCATTAAAATGTCACGTTCAGCTTAACCTATCTAAATTTACAGCACCAAAGTGCATTTCACACAATCGCAGTGTTCATTCCAACACTGAACCACAAAATATGTTTCGCCTCATGATTTCTATCCAAATTTAGAGATTGCAGTTTTCGAGACGATGTGTATGGTGGGAAGACATGAGTAAAAGAAAAAGAAAGAGTGGTCCACATGTGTGGAGAACCATCCCTCTATCTATAGTTCAGTGGCTTTCCATCTATATAAAGCAACAGGACATGGTCGCTTCCACTGTGTGTACTGCATTTTCTTGTGTGACTTTTCTTGAAGATCTAAGGCTACTCATTTCATCCAATAGATTTGTTTCTCTTGTCTTTCAAACTCTGCTTTGTTCTGATCCAGCGTTCTCAGACTTTCAAAGAGTAGGTTCTAGAGAGGATTATTTGCCATATGTGCTCGTGGCTTCTTCAAACCCAAACATAAAGCTTACTTAAATACAATAGTCTGAGTAGATTTTGGGAGTTAAAAAGTAATTACAAGTTCTGCATTCTTAAAAAAAAAAAAGAGGGTAAAATGTCTGTGTCTGATTTAAATTGTATACGATGCCTCATTAAGTGCTGCTCTAATTTAATGGAACCAATTTATTTTGCTCGTCTTTTCTACAGCAGTTCAAGTGATACACATTTGAGCATTGATTTAGGCCCTTACACACACACACACACTGGTATTACTAACATTTCATCTTTTTATGTTGCATAGGGCCTTTTAATCTTTCTACTTGTCATCGCTTCCCTCTCTTAAAAAGTCTTAATTGCTGCCAATTTTGCTGCGATGCCTTTGCACTTTGCTCATAAAGTTAGTTTAACTGTCGTAAAGGTTAGTCGGTATTCTACAGTAGCGTTTGCTGGCTTTATGTATGTCTGACACACATGCACCCTCATGCGTTGGTGGAAAACCACACACGTCGCGAGCGCAGCACATGTCCAGGCCAGTAATCTTAATGTGTGGAAAAAAGCTGTGGCTCACTTCTCCACTTTATGAGCTTCTTGCTCAGCATGAGAGACGGTGTGTCTCATCAATGAAACTGGTTTTTGGAAGCAACAAAGTGACTCAAACCTGTACTTATTTCCTGAAAAAATGCCTTTTTCGCCTTTCATTATTGTAGTTTGGTCACAAGGACTTTTGCCCCTCCAACTGATCCCTCTGTCTTTTTCTTTCCTACAGTGGGAGATTGTCCAGACGGTGGTGAATGGCTCACTTTTCTATACCTACAGTGTTTGTAGCATAGATTCGACTGAACAGGACAACTGGCTACGCACAACTTTCATACAGCGGCGCCCGGGGACAACGCGTGTGTCTGTGGAGCTCCGTTTTGTTGTCCGAGACTGCAACACATTTGACGGCGCCTCTGTCGCCTGCAAGGAAACCTTCAACCTTTTCATCTCAGAGGCCGATGATGATGTGGGAACCAACTTCCGTAAAGGGCAGTTCCGCAAAGTGGCCACCATTGCCCCTGATGAGGTCACGCGGGGCCGCGTGCTGAAGGTCAACACAGAAACGAGGTCCGTGGGGCCTCTGTCCAGAAAAGGCTTCTACCTGGCCTTTCAGGACATGGGGGCTTGTGTAGCCCTACTCTCAGCCAGAGTTTATTACAAGACATGCCCGTCCACCGTGCAGAGTTTGGCAGCCTTCCCGGAGACAGTGGCGGATGCACTCAGGGAGGTGGAGGGAGCCTGTGTGGAGAATGCCGTCAGTCAGGCCACCCCGCGCATCTACTGCACAGCCGATGGTGAATGGGTGGTTCCTGTGGGTCAGTGCCAGTGTCTCTCAGGCTATGAAACCACGGGGGACTCCTGCCAAGGTAAGCAGTGCCAGAAATATGCCACGCACTCATCTGAGATGTGTTTGTTTTGCATTTGCGAGTTGTAGCAAATGAAAAAAAAAAACTCTTACCACCACTTTGGCAAGATGTGACTAATGAGTGAATAGGAATGTTAATAGTGTCTGGTTTGTTTGGAGGTCTGCTGCAAAACACGCTCCATATCTGTCTTGAAATGGGTCAGGTACAGCAGAACTGAGCATGGGAATGGGGAAGAGGAGCAAAGGTGTCGAAACCTGTTGGTTTTGTTAATAATTTGAGTTTACCACACATTGCTTCCTGTCTCACAGATAAAAAACACCCACCGGTGCCTCATCATCTCCTCACCTGTTTGCCAATAGCACATTCTTTCCACTGTCTTTCTCTCAGGACTCAGGAATGGGGCTGGGCTGTAGCTTTGTTTTATGGATAAGCCGATAGCCGGAGATGATAATATACAGTACGACAAGCTGAGTCCCAATTCTTTATGGACTTTGAGTTTGCAGTCACCCTGTGAAACTGAAAAAAAAGTTGACTCAAAGTTGTCTACGTGCATACTAATTTCAATTACCATGCAAACATGTGTCGGTGGACAATATCGTGTTCATAGGTTTAAACAAACAAAGTATAATTATTCTATTATTTAATAACACATTATGCCCTCCCGTTTAATGCTCAGGTTTTTTTTCAAAAAGATGACTGTTCCTTTACAAAGTCTTTTTGGCAATTTTTGAGCACACTTCTTGTGTAATTTACTGTTTAAAACAAACTTAATCATTTATAATTGATTTAACCAATTGAAGAATGTTTATATATATATATATATATATATATATATTAAATAGTAATAACAATAATAATAACTTAAAAAAAATCAATAGGAAAATAAAAACAGAACGTGGAAATATTGGGGCATCAGGTTTTTCTGCTTTCGTCTGTTCACGACATCCTGAACAAGGTTAGGTATGCAAACTATTTGGAGTAGGTACATTCCAGGAAAAGACATGTTAAAACATATAGAAGGTACATCTTAAAGAAACAAAAAAGTATATAAACAGATGTGTACAGTAGAGGACATAGCTGTACATTCATACTGTATGCGCGTTGGTGTTGTTGGCAGTCCGTTGGCATGCTGGGGTGTGGTGTGTTGAACTGTCTGGAGGAAACGTGGGAGGAGAGAGGGCACAGAGAAAAGAGGAAGGAGGGAGGAAGGGCACGTCGCTCTGGGTCATTTTGAAAGGAATTCTTTCACCCTCGCGTCAACCTACATCACTGATTGACTGAAAGGAAGGGCCGTGTGAATGTGACAGAGTGACTACCTGAGTGCAGTCCTCCAGCTCGCAACTATTTGTTTTGTGCGAGTTGCCAGGGCGACAGAAACCACAGATTACAGGGATGACGCCGACACACCTCTCAGAGGTTAGACTGAGTCAGGCGGCGGTTTATGACTCCTGATGGTCCGAGTCACCTTGACTGTGAGAGTTTGGCCTCCTCTCAAACTTTGTTCCTGTAGATAAGCATATCACCAGCTGGGGGAATTATGAGATAATCAATTGGCTAATGGACGCCAATTAAAGATCTCGTTTGATCATTTACTCCATAATTTGAGCCCCCCTTTTTTTATACAAAAAACGATCCAAAGATATTGCATTTAGAATGATATGAAACATTTTTGGACTTTTTTTTTATTTTTTTTATTTTTTTTAAATCAGTCTCAATGTAAATCTTTGGATTTTTGACTCGGTTAGTTAAAACATTAACATTTCCAGAGGCTTTTTACACGCTCGTTCTTTACAGTCTATACATCTGTGACAGAGAAGTACTCTGCTTCAAAGAGTGAATCGTATAAAATGGCTGTTAAAACAAAGGCAGAAAAGGCGAGGAAGCCGAGGCAGAGGAATGTTTTTTTGAACTTTGAAGTTCCTGACAACTGGGGACTCACAGCGGAGCACTTGGAACGGAAATTGTCAGACAACTGTCGGGAAATAGAGGGGAAATATTTGATTTCTGGAGGATGACCTGATTATTAGGATGCAGATGTTTTATTACACGAGTGAAACACAGTGCTTTAGTTTCTCCCAAGCCTCCTTTTGAACTTTTATGTTAACTGTAGACGGTGATATTCTCAGCGGCCCGTGGCCTGCATGTGGATTCCTCTGTCGGGCCCAACTGTTGTGGGAAAAGGAAGTAAAGTGAGATGAGGAGGAATGCTGACTGACACAAATAAGCAGGTTGTCCTTGGTCGGAGTCAGAGGGTGGGGAGCGAGTCGACAGTTGGTGCATGAGGGTGGCTAGTTTCGTGGCTGCTTAGTTAGGTGTGGAGTGTAATTTAGTCAAGAGGATTAGTGGAGCAACAGGACAGCTGTTCGCCAATGACATGCCCCCCTTTGCTCTTTCATCCGGTTGTTAGCACACGCAACGAGCTCCCTAATCCGTGTTCCCACTCATTAGAACAATGGGCCGACACAAAGAGCATAAAACAGATTCAATTAACAGAGGCACTGGTGCGGAACCCAAGTCCTTTTCACACGTCACATGCGTGCCGTGGCCAAAAGGGAGCACAGGACAATATGAAAAAAGCGTTTGTCATCAAACACATTGAAACAAAGACGGACACACCTCTTAACCAGCTATGATGATTAAAAAAAAAAAAAAAAAAAAGTTATGAGACTCGTTAATAAGTTGGTATGCACGCCCCGCACACCTGCCGCGGGCTGCATAATGAGTAATGCCACATATTTATGGCCCCGCTCTGTGCAATCTCGGAGACAATAGATGAATAGGGCCCAAGTTCCTTTGGTACGTGACGGAGGTCCTGCTGCTCCAGCTCCAAATGAAATGGGCCGGCCCCTCTTTCTTATGCGAAAGGACCCCCACTGCCGCCGAGTGACTCCCCTGGGAGAACTTCTGTTGGTGCTCCAGACCTTTTCCCCCCCATCCCCCATCCGTCCATCCATCTATTCATCTCTATCCGCCCTACTGCAACGCAGCCTGCTGCCTCTCCGCCGCCGCGGCAGTACTTAGAGTGCAAAGGTCCTTCTGCCTTGGTGGCCAAGTAACGCGACCACCTCTCCAATCCAGGGTTCACCCGACCTCTTCTCTCGGCCACCGGCACAGGGGCCACGCGAAAGGCCCGCTCCCCAGGGAGACAGGGAAATGAAAGCAGAGACAGGGGTTCTTTCACAAGATCTACTCCTTTTTATTCTTTTCCTTTTTACCGTGCTCCGAGGCCTACGGAGTGCACGCACCTGTGTCCACCAACGCACCGAAACGCGTACTTGTTTCCAGCAGCTTTTCCTCTTTCCTGATTATCTTGTACTCCAACTATTTAACCTCTCATGCTGTAATTTGTGACTGGTGCCGGGAGGCGGGGTGGGGGTCAGCGGAAGGAAGGAAAGAAGGGAGGAAACATCGGTTTCGAACTGACTCGCGGCACTTGCATCCTGGGTTCTGTCCAGAAATTGTCCATTCAGGTTCATTAACCTCCCATGCCCTGGAAGCCTGTCTATCTTGTGTGCTGAAATGTCCAACACACACACACACACACACAGACACACACTCTACCAGGGCCCGAGGTGCCATTTCCTTTGGCAAAAACATGAATAATATGATCTGCCAGGGAATATGAGCCGAGCGTGAGTTCACAGGGGAAAGCCAGATCAGATCACCTGACGGATTTAATGCTCCGCGCTCATCCGGTAGACACCGACAATGTGACCTGAGATTAGGCCTCGGAGCGAAAAAGGCAAGTGGAGGCAGATCGTCAGGGAAATCCCTTTTCATTCCTCTGGATACAAAGACTCTGTGATTATAGGTTACTCACAACAAACGCTTCCTGTTGGCTGTAAAGGCCTGGTTTTACAGAGACAGCTTCATTGTTTGCGTTTTTGATCGGCCATTCCTTCCTGTGTTTGTCTTTTTCACAGTTATTCCGTACCGTGTCATGCCTAAACCAACACGCACCTTCTTTCTCTCACACAGAGTGCAAGCCGGGCTACTTCAAGCCGTCCATATCGAGCGAGTTGTGTCAGGTTTGTCCCGATAACACCGAGCCGTCGACCGCCGGCGCCACCGAATGCCAATGCGAGGAGGGTTTCTTCCGCTCCCCCTCAGATCCCTCAACATCTGCCTGCTCCGGTAAAAACCCAAATCATGCGAAAAAAGTCCACTTTTATGCTCATGACAGGCAGTTTGCAAACTAACTCTTCTGTCATCCACTTCCTTCCCAAAGCACCACCCAGTGCCCCGCGCGATCTGACCTCCATCACCCTGTCAGCAGACGGCAGGCTGCAGCTGTCCTGGAGTCCGCCGCTGGTGACCGGGGGCCGCGGGGACCTCACCTACAGCGTGGTGTGTGAGCACTGCGACGGGGCCGCGTGTGTCCCCTGTGGCGAGAAGGTCCGCTTCGAGCCGGGCCTCACCGACCTGCGGGACACCGCGGTGGTCGTCACCGACCTGGACTCGCATCTAAACTACACGTTCACCGTGGAGGCTCGCAGCGGCGTGTCCCAGCACGGCACAGAGAGACCCACGGCGACCATAACCACTGCTCTGGACTACACAGGTGAGCCCGGTCAAAGTGTATAGAAGTTTCTTCTTTTTCCTTTTTTGATATATTTATAATACTTATTTCCGTCTGACACACTGAATCCCAAATGTCCTTTCCGAAGACCGTGATTAGTCACTAACCATTGTTTTGCCTTCCGCCTCTCCCTGACTGTTAGATCCCCCCAAGGTGACGCTGATCCATCTGGATGATCGCAGCCCCACCAGTCTGTCTATGTCCTGGTCTCTGTCTCGCAGGCCACCGGCCCACATCAGTCACCGCTATGAGCTTATGTACCGCAGAAAAGTAAGACTCATTGCTCGGCGCGTCTTTGTTTTCTTCCCTCCTTCAAATTCGAGGTTGTTGAAAGACGTTTTTATTTGATTTTGACTCGAGATAATAATAAAAAAATCTACCCTTCCCCCCCCCCCCCCCTTTGTTTATTATCTCTTCGCAGGATGACGACGGCGAGCGGGACGTGACCACCTACACAGTTTTGATTCTGGAGAAAAGCTCGGTCCAGATTAATGACCTCACTCCAAACACTACATATATGTTCCGGGTACAGGCACTGAGTCCCGAAGGCAGCCCGGGCAGCTACAGCACGGAGCATGAGTTCCACACTTCACCACTAGGTACTAGCGATATCAAAATGCAGTCCCCCTGCGCAAAGTTTTAACCCACATGCTTGAGTCGATTAAATGTTTTTTTTTTTTTTTCCGATTTTGAGCAGCCGAGTCTCAGGTCCAGAACAACTCCACCATGGTGATGGGAGCTGTGGTCGGGGTGGCAGTTATTCTGCTCGTCGTGGTGGCCGTCCTGCTGCTGCGCAGACGGTTGGTGACGAGACTTTCCATATTCACATTCCACGCCTGTGTCATTCAGATAAATGTTATCTACAAAACGGTAGACCGTGTTATTATGTGCCACGAACCCAAGTAAATGACCAATACGCTGGGCTGACATATTTCGAGGGTTCATGAGTAATAGCCTGTTCTCTTATTGAGTACGGCCTTTATCTTTTTTAGCTTGGACGAACATGCAATTACTGGAAAGCCGGTCTGTGTTCTGTTAAGTCCTACAGTGATAGGTTTGCTTTTCTTCTCAGGAGACTGAGCTCTCACGTCAGGGGAGGACCGGAGGATCCCTACTTCTCAACAGGTTTGTCAACCGCACGGCACAAAACACAAATAAGCCCGTGTCATTTGCGGATGCAACAACTTCTCAAGATGTGCGTGTGTCTAATAGCCCTGGCTTTATTCCCCTCCCCATAGATCAGCTCAAGCCTCTGCAGACCTACGTGGATCCACACATGTACGAGGACCCTAACATTGCCATCCAGAAGTTTGTCACAGAGATCGACCCCAGTGCCGTCAACAAACAAAAAGTCATCGGTGTCGGTAAGTGTGCTTAACCATTCACCTTCCATTTCGTGAAATCCTCAGAGCGCCTGTTTTCTGACACATCTGCCTTCCGTCCGCGGTTTCAGGGGAGTTCGGGGAAGTGTTTCGGGGAGCGATGAAGGCCCCGGGGCGAGGAGAGGTGGCTGTAGCCATCAAGACCCTGAAGCTGGGCTACTCTGAGAAACAGAGGCAAGACTTCCTGAGCGAGGCCAGCATCATGGGACAGTTCTCGCACCCAAATATCATCCGCCTGGAGGGAGTCGTCACCAAATGTGAGCCAGACGGAAGTCAAACAGCCATTCAAATCTGTGCTCATATTGGCCTGTCACTAATGGTCCTTTTCGTTGTTTGAATTTGCAGTCAAGCACGCCATGATAGTGACCGAATACATGGAGAACGGTGCCCTGGACACTTATCTCAAGGTAGGTTCTCGTTGGTGTTGCGAACAATTAGCAGTGGAGGAAAATCAAATAACTAGATTTTCCAAAAATGTTTTTTGCCTGATGTTTACTTCACAATCACAACGTACAATAAAGACTATGGGCGTGCGGGCAAAGATTTCATGCATTTCTGTCCCCTTAAGGACCGGGATGGAGAGATTCCTTCGTATCAGCTGGTGGGAATGATGCGCGGAATCGCTGCTGGCATGAAATACCTCTCGGACATGAGCTACGTCCACCGTGACCTGGCGGCAAGAAACGTTCTGGTTAACTTGAACTTGGAGTGCAAAGTGTCCGATTTTGGCCTGTCACGTGTACTGGAGGACGATGCCGAGGGCACCTACACAACAAGAGTGAGTCTCAAAGCAACATTTTAGCGGCCCACTGTTTTTGGTAACTGGAGCCAGCCCGTTACGGTTTTCCGCAATTGCAAAAGGCACCTTTCTTGAAGCCTTCCGCCCCTTTCTCCCAACGGTAAACTCAAAAAACCCGGTTTCCAAACGCCGTTCGCAAATCCTTTGACTCTTCCTGCAGAGCAGGACCATCGCCCTCACGACAGTTATGTCCGTGCTCAAAACCAAACCACATTGTCAAACTATAACCCAATTCAATCAACACCGAAAACACCACAAGCGGTCATTACACACGACATAGAGAAAAAAAAACGGAAAAATCGTTGCTCAGGACATGAGGCTGTGGAAATAATCCTCACCTTTCACAGAAGGCTAAATGCAATTTTCAAAAGCGAAAAATGAATAAATCCAAGGGTAAAAATACCAATATGAAAATATACATGCAGTACAAGGCAAAGTACATGCAGTACAAACAGTTTCACTTTCCACCAAGCCTCATAGTAGTGTCATTCTTTACTGCAAACCTTTACGTATCGACCAAAAAAAACGCAAATGACCTGTTCTCTTCTGTGACTCTTCGGATTGCGGAGGACCCAGTGACTCAGCTGACGTTGGGTTGTACTCCTGTACTTCCCTCATTGTCATTCCATGGACAAGAACGCCGTCCGTCACCATAGCTCAAATTTCATCGGAAATGACTTTCTACTTTCTCTTACTCCATTTCTTCCCGCCCTCCTCCACCACCGTTACCAAGTAGAACTTTCCGCAACCAGTGCTCTGCGCACTGGCTCACATTGGTTGCCTCACATCATTAGCCACAGCTGCGGTTCATCTTGAGTGGTGGCGTGTAAAGCAGGGACACCTGCGCTTTTGATTGCGTTTGGCCTGTGCATATCATTACCCAACACAAGTGCGTTGCCGTGCAAAATGTGGTTGCGAGTTGCGTCTAACGAGGTGAAAAGTGTTCGGACAATAGGCTTCGGTGTTTTAGCGATTGCAAAAAAAAAAATGCCGTAAGGGGCTTTTACTCTCAGGTGTCCAATCGTATGCGTTGATCTTTCAGCACCATGTGTTTTCATTCTGTTCACGACTTGACTTCATTTTTCTTCCCCCCTGTCAGGGAGGTAAAATCCCCATCCGCTGGACTGCCCCCGAGGCCATCGCATACAGGAAATTCACTTCAGCCAGCGACGTGTGGAGCTTCGGCATCGTCATGTGGGAGGTCATGGCATTTGGAGAGCGGCCCTACTGGGACATGAGCAACCATGAGGTATGTTTCATCTGTCACGTTGTCTTTCCAGCTCCGAGATGAGTGACTGCTTTGGCCTGTGCGGGTCAAACGTCAATGGGTTTTACTGCCGAGTCGCTGCAGGGTAGGTGGTGAAAGTTGCCTGACATCCAGTGCAGTTTCCCACAGCAGCACCTCTCCGGACTGCTGCCTATTCAAACTCCGTGTCTGTCGTCTCGGCCATACGTCTCCATTATATCTAAGCTCTGCCTTCGCTCTGCCCCGGCCTCCTCCTCAGGTCATGAAAGCTATCAACGAGGCCTTCAGGCTCCCTGCGCCAATGGACTGCCCGTCCGCCATCTACCAGCTCATGCTCCAGTGTTGGCAGCACGACCGCTCCACGCGACCTCGCTTCTCAGACATCGTCAACATTTTGGACAAACTGCTCCGAAGCCCGGAGTCGCTCAAAGCAATCGCTGACTTTGATCCGCGGTATGAATCTTACTTTAACTGGTGTTTAAGTTTTGACGGCAAAGTAAAAAGGACAACAACAAAAAAGCTCACTTAAGAATAAAAACAAAATCGTACATTACGACTGTTTTCACTAATGATATAACCCAAGGGATACACGCGTACATTTATGTGTTATATTACCGTATCATACCTTGTTTACTTAATCTGATAAGGGGTTTTATATTTGGAACTATTCTTGACTGGGTGACTTCCTGGTTGCCTGCCGACTGTTCCTGGGCTAATAAATAGACCTGAGCATAGCCCTCCGTTAAATGGCAATTGTTGTTTTTTTGGTTTTACATTTCCCTCAAGGGGAGTTACTTAAAATACACTCTGTCACTGCTCTTTAACTAGAGCAGTGTTAGTATTGGTACGTGCCCTGAGAAGAATAAGTGGTTCTTAAAACTGTATCTGATATGCATTCAAACGGGTTCTCGTTTGTTCAAACATCATCACGTGCACCCAGTGGAAATTCGAATGAGTAATCTAAGTATGCATGGTTTCTCGCAGCGTGTCCATCCGCCTGCCGAGCACCGGCGGCTGTGACGGCACAGCGTTCAGGTCGGTGCCAGAGTGGCTGGAGTCGATCAAAATGAGCCAGTACAACGAGAGCTTCACACGAGCGGGGATCACCACCATGGAGCAGGTGCTCGCCCTGAGGCATGAGTAAGTGCACACATGGTGCTTCGCCACGCTGCAGCCATGTATCTGGCAGCGAGCCACATTTCGGAGCAATACAGAGAACATACTCAATCCTCAGCGTAAACATTTGTCATCCACTTTGGGACGTCGGAACACTTCTGCCAGAGTCACTCCTCTCATTCTCTACTGCAATAACTTTTACAGCAGAGGCCGCGGGCTTTTAACATTCAAAATGATGCTGTAATTTAATTAAATGATATGGTCATGTTTTCATAAAAATGATTCATCCATCATTTTTGTTCATCCATTTCAATTGTTTACTTCTTACTTCTAGAAACCAATTTCAATCATTTATGATTTATGGGAATCGCTACAATACAACTGTAATCTCATAATGCATATTGTTTGTAGCACACTAAAAATGGGTGTCATTTGTCCTTTCCTTTCAGAGACATCAGGAATATTGGCGTGCGGCTGCCCGGTCACATGAAGAGGATAGCCTACAGCATCCTGGGCCTGAAAGATGAGACCAGCTCGCTCAGCGTGTTTGCAGTGTGATCTGAGCATTCCTCCAAATCAAAGTGCACTGACCGACCATGCCATTTTACTCCTGGAGACGGAGGACTGAAGTGTGTGTGTGTGTGTGTGTGGGGGGGGGGGGGGGGGGGGGGGGGACCCTAAGCTATGCTGCGGGTTTTTTATTTCCTTCAGCCCAGTGTAGCGTGACTGAAGAGGAATCCCCCCCCCACCCCACCCACCACCACCACCACCCCCAAAGCCACTCAGAAAGGACTGAGTTAGAAAACACTTATGTACTTTATTGTAAGACAAGAGGAATAAATTATCTGTAATGTAAAAACGTTTCACATGTTGAACATAAATGATGTGATGTAGACAAGGCATCTTTATGAGTGACTGAAATATGTACAGCTCTTAATGATTCGTGGCCTGTTCTTCCAATGACTCACGTTATCCTGCCTGCGTTTTTTTTTTTGGATCCTTAAATCAGTTTGTTTCGCTCCATGTTTTGAGATCATTCAGATGAAAGGCTTTGGAATTTGTAAAAACTGTTCCACTCAGGGCAAAGGATCACACGTTCCTATGTTGTCTCGTTAGTCTCCGCATCACATGATGCATCTTCCTCCAATCATTTCTTTGTTTACACTATGTCTTAATACAACTGTCCATTTGTATTTAATATTTATTTTTGTTTTATATTTATGACATTTGTAATATGAGACATAACTGATCTGGCGCATGTTTGCCAGACGGTGTATTATTGTGTCTAAATAAAATCAGCGATGGCTGTGACTGGATCACTCTCTTGTACTCGGCAGTCATCAGCGTGTATTTTTTTGGATTGCCATGCAAGTGCACATAAGTAAATATTGTAAAGATTGCAATTACATTTTGCACAGACTTTCATTGTCCCCAGAGAATGAATTCCATAGGCTTTGATTATGCCTTGGCTTTACCTTTAGTGCCACCATGTGGTCGACACTTATAAATAAATATATAAATACAGTATATATATATATATATATATATATATATATATATATATATTTTATCGGCTGAAATGCCAGCTACTGGATGGATTATGAACAATACAGTGGCTGCGGAAAGTCTTCAAGAAATGTTGGACCTCAGCATTTTCTCTTTTCCATACATTCAGCATTAAAGCCCCACAAAGCTTGTTTTGGTGACGCCTGTTGTCCAGATGGAGATGATCAACCTCGATGACTTTGCCAAGGTGGAGCAGTATGTCACACCTATACACAACTGTGCTCCATCATACCACTGCCACTCAGACATATTGGAACCCCCCCCCGTATGGCCTTGACTAACAATTCAACATGTTACACACCCTTAAATAGGTTATATTTTAGTATAAATATCACCTCAGAGCTAATTTGGTTTGTCACATATTGTCTTGACTTCAAGTTGAGGATGAGCGCTCTTTCAATTTCACCCTTGCCAATTATAGCTCATTCCCTCACACACTTTTTCACACGCAAACACCAAGACCCATGGGCTTCCAGTCAGGGGTGAGGCTTGAAATGTTGGACCCCTTGACGGCAGTTCAACATCATGACTTTCATCTGTGTCATCCCACAGTCAGGTTGAATCATTCAGTGGCCCATCCACACCCACACCCACATCCTGTGGCACCCACAGCCCCTGAGTAGCCTATATAAGACTCATATACAATGGCACTTTCTTTTTTTATCAGAGACAACACTAGATTGGAATGACCTTATCCTGGAGTGTAGATAGAGTTCATTTCCTCAGCCTGTATGGAGAAAGGTCGAGATATTTTCTCTGAAGATTCAGCTTCAAAACTTCAGCAAAGCTCTCGAGAGAACACACTTACAGGTCAGTTGAACACAGATTGGCACAGATGTATGAATTGGCAAAAAAGAAATAGGATCAGCATGTGCTCAGAAATATGTGGATTTGAACGCAGGTTGCGCTGTCAGTTCTTATGAGCTATAAATGACTGTTACAGGACATTCATATCCCACGGGAAATATCCAGGTCAGCGGAGACATAATCCAGTTCACAGTCGATGTGAGCGAATTTTCTCCAGAGGATGTTATCATCACATCCTCTAACAACCTGCTGGAGGTCCATGCTGAAAAGGTGAGCCACGCAGTTGGGCCTGGTGTAAACACAAGGTGTGATCGGTATAGTAACTTTAAACCAGCTCAGGTGCCTCTTTTAAAGGAATGATTTAGTAGACAACTGAGTGAGGCATACTTGTGAAATGAAGAAAAAGCCTCGTAACATATATTTTTCCAAAAATAAGTGTGAAATGAATAACATGGAAAAGTAATAAAGTAAGGATCCGGGGGAGATTTAAAAACATTGTCTATTGCTTGTGATTTGTTTGGTTGCCAGCCCTGGTCTTCCTGATTTTAAATCTGCCTTCTGTTCATAAATATTATTTTTTCAAACAGCTTGGAGAGGATGGAACAATCACAAACACATTTTCCCACCGATGCACACTACCATCAGACGTGGACCCCATATCTGTGACCATGTCCATGGAGGGCAATGGGGTCCTGACAGTCAGAGCTCATAGGGTAGGATCTCTCTCTGCCTTCGCATTTGAAATATCAAACTGTATTTAGATGTTTTAGTTTGAAGTTTGTATCTATTAAGTTTGTCTTTGCCCCTCTGATGTGTTTCTCCAGGTATCGCCTCAGCAGTAATCCAACCCCTGTGAAGCCCTGGCTACTAGCGCCATCCAGTGGCGAGTGGAAGAATCAAACGCTTGATTTACTGACTATTGGAAATATGCGTATCCCAACCAGGGCACCAGAATAACACTACAAATACACATACAGAATACAAGTTTGAAAAGTGGAATTTCCCACGAAACTGGTATGACCCTGGTGAGACATTTAAGAGCAGTAACAAGTAACCAGCTTAAACAATTGATTCAATACATTCATAATTACGTGTTCAGAGGAAAACATTAATATTTCGGGTTAATGTGTGTTATATAAAGATTACTACCTGGAGATATTTGAAAAAAAAACTGTGTTTGATTACAACGATGCCAGCTGCAGCCATCTGGGTAGGACACTGACCTACAACATGGGGTATGGGCTGATAATATGATCGGTTAGAAGAAATGAAATACAGAACAAAACATGTTTTAAAACAAACCGGCTCCTTGTTTGTTCTCTTTAAAAATCCCTGTGATCAAAATGTATGTTATAACATTGGGACACGAAGTCTGCTGCAACTCGTGTCTCCAGTTTTTTAAACGTCAAATACGCGTATCTATTGAATGCAGCTTTTAAATACAGTATATTGTCTGAAAACATATCGCTTACCAGACAAAGTTGTAAATTACAATTCTTTTGAAACACCCGAAGGCAACGTTAAGATAGACCGGAAGTGACGGCAGCGGTTGTCAAAGGGACGTCTTGGTTGACGGAAGTTGAAGAGACCGTATTAGCATGCGCCGTGAAATGCTAAGTGTCGTTCACAGATGTAATTAAAGCACTCAAGGGTCAATCAGACGGTGTCAGGACGTCACTGACCTTCCTCTGAAGCCTCCGTCTGCTCCATGAGCCACAACACGAGCAACATGGCAGACCGTCCTCCTCCCGGCTCCCTCCTGGTGTCTGACTGGTATCGGTGCAAAGACAGCAAAGAGTTTTTCAACAAGATTCTACACAAGAAGGGACGGAAAAACTTCGGTATTTTTGTAAAACTGTACATTTCCAAGTGCATTTTCTCGAGTGCTGCACGTCTAATACATCAATCTTTGTGCTAAGCATGATTATTTTTGTTTGCTTGTACACAGGATATATCAATATATTTGTTTATAGTTTGCAATATGTACCAGCAGACTTAAAATCATTTGTACATGTGTTTAGTTTAGTTGAAACAAAATAAGTGATCGTGTTTATCTTGTTAGACGATTGTGAAGATTACCTTACTTTGAAACGAAAACACATAATAATAATAATAATAATAATAATAATAATAATAATAATAATAATAATAATAATGAAACTTTAATTTGACAAAGACTTGGTAATACTTAACTAGTTGTGATCCTTATGAAACAGGCCTGCTGGAGTCTCCAGTGATGCCTCCACATGTTGCTGTGGACACGGTTCATTACAAGATTTTCCTCTCGGGGAAGAGTGGAGTCGGGAAAACTGCTTTTGCTGCCCGCCTCGCAGGCCTGACTATTCCTAATTTGCACTATGAAACAACAGGTAGGTGTTTTAGTGTTAAATCAATTCATTTTTAAAAGAAAGGCCCCACTAATATTTACCTTCCGTTATTAAAGGTATTGAGACGACAGTGGTGTATTGGCCCGTGAAGCTGAGAGAGAGTGGCAGAGTGCTTTTCTTCCGTCTCCAGCTGTGGGACTGTGGCGAGAACGCCTTGCGTAGATTTGACCATTTACTTCCAGTATGTATAAAAAAACAAAAAACAAACAGTATTTGTATAACTTTTATGCTAAGTTATGAACTAATGAGAAACACGGGGGGACTGTACTTCTCGCGTACTATGATTATAAATCAAATATACTAGCACATACACTAGGCCCTCATGACAAATCACTATCCCTTTGTCTTCCAGTCCTGCAAGGAGCAAGTGGACGCCGTCCTTTTCCTGTTTTCCTTCACAGACAGGACATCCTTTGACGATCTGTCCAATCAAATTGCCAAGTGGACAGGGCCAACTTTGGGTCGAGTTGTAAAACTGGTGGTTGGCACCAAGTATCCTTTTGTGTTTAACAAAATTTGCCTTTTATGAGCATCTCAATCCAGGGCTTAATTCCAAGTATTGACATTGAGCACCATTTGAATAATGTAACAATTACAGTTGTGACTGCCGGTGCATTTGGTCACCAGTTAATTTTATGTATACGAAGAAGGTGTGACAAACTCCTAAACAATCAATTTGTCGCATTGTGTTTTTTTTCAGGGATATTAATAAACATGCAGCCATTTGTCCTTAATGCATTGTTTAGATTCGATCTATTCATGCACTGTGACGTGACGGCGCGAGACGTGAGGGACTTCCAGGAGACGCAGGGGTTACCGCTGCTGCGCGTGGGAGGGGAGGTCAGTAATGGGCTGGGGGACGTGGCTCCGCTCCTGAACTGCCTGGCAGAGCAGCTGTGGCATCAGGATTGTGTTGCAACCGGATCAGCAGGCCACCACACGCAGCAGGAAACCGTGACTCTAATTTGACTGAAATGTGGTTCCAGGGGGATAGTTGAGGGGAACTGGACGCTGGCGAGCCCTTGAAATGGGGCTGCCCTACAGATTAGCGTACTGTTTTGTTTTTACTGTCGTAAATGCAAATAACAAAAGCATTTTGTTATGTCTGTTTTTTTGACATTTGTTAAATAAAGCCTTTATTTTGATGCGACTCCCTGCTTTCTTCCTCATTTGCTATGGTCCCTTAAGACAGTCCCATCACATTTACACACTTGTGTCCTCACAATTGGACTACTTTGCTTCCCTCGTCTCATCACCTCGTCTCTAAACCACCAAATGATTCAGAATGCTGCTGCAAGATCGGAATCTTATTTTCCTGAAAAGGTTTTACAACAAATAAAAATATTATCTGACTTCACCAGTACCCTGACGATTTATTTCTGGTTCGGTGATTAATATTACATGAGTGATTGTGAAGCTCAGTGTCTGTTTTGCTCAGTCGTTTTATCCTCATTTGGTTCAGATGTTCTGCATTACCTTATTTTGCTAACGTCAGAAAAATGTTGTTCATTAATGGGAATAATTAAATAAAGAGAAGAGTACATTGCTTAAAAGTGCCACTATTTAATACGAGTTTAGAAAAAAGATTCTAATAAAAAAATACCCTATCACCTGTGTCTGTGTCTGTGTGTGTGTGTGTGTGTGCGCGCGCGCTGCAGTGATTGTTTTAAATTGGCTTGTGTCATATGAGGGGGTAATTTCCTTTACATTTTAAGTGCAATCAATTTCACAAGTGAGCAGGTTAACATTAAAGTGTCAATCAATATGATAAATGTGCAAGTAAAAAAAACAAAACTATTAGACCTAAAACCAAAAATACTCATATTCCCCATTATTGTTTACTTGACAGCATCTTTATCCATGCCTCTTTGTCTGACCTGCGTTTAAAAAAAAACAAAAAAAACAACAAAAGTAATCACAGATGAATGGCTGCTATAGGAGATGTTTTAGCATTCATTAAGAATTTAGATCATACCTTGTGTCGGTCACAAGTATCATGGCGGTGGGATGTCCCGTCTGACTGTGTGAGAGATGTAGCAGGAAGGAGTCAGGGGGTAAACTCATGACCTCAGTCTTCAGATGCTCAACGCGCACGTGTGTGGGGAACTCAGCGTGGTCGAGGACTATGAACTGCTGATCCCTGAACATGGCGCAGAGGGAGATTTACAGTTTACCAATGATTCATTTGCTGGGTTTATGTTTGGTTTTCCATCAGAAAATGCATAGATTACCTCATTTTTGATAACTTGTGTGAAAAAAAATAAAAAAAATAATCCTGCTTTATTTTTTTCCATCTAAAAAAACAATGCTGATAATTACTGAATTTTGCTGTAACGAGTGTTTCATGTACTTTTTTGAGGAGACGATCAGAAGGTCGTTGAAGAGGTGGAGGTAGACGCTAAGGAACGACGGTCTGGAAGTCCCCTCCACAGACAGCTGTCTCATGGGCCCCTGATGCACCAGGAAACGGCCACTTACGACCAGAGGAACGGACTGGATGGAGGAAGAGGGAGTCGGTTTACTGCCATCTGCAGTTTACAGCACACAACCACACATGTGTATGTTGTCTTGAGGAATGGGGGGAAAAAAAAAAACGGTTTACCTTAACTTTACCAAAATCCAGCAGCGTTTCCAGAGAGACCAGCTCCTCAATTAGTTTCATTTTTCGAACCCCCCTGTCACAGTCCACAACAATCTGGTGAGAGCGAAGCATTCGTACCACATTTGAGTGTAATAACAATTATTGTATCGTGGCCTGTGTGCCTCTCTGAATCAGCGATTTTTCTTCAAAAATGGAATGTTAAGGTTGGTGAATTATTAACCAACTGAACTAAATTACTGTCCGTTTATTTTTTCAGCCTCTCGGGCACAATCTATAAACACACCAACATTCCTCTGTTCAGAGATGTCTTAGCATGAGGGTACGTTGCTGCATATTTGAAAGGAAACCACGTCACCTCATGTACGGCTTCGATTGCTTTCTCAAGGTTTGAAATTGAGGCCGACTCCGGTTCCGTCAGTTTCCGGATGTTCTGGAACACGAGCACGCGCGCACCATTTGGATCATTGCGTTCCAAGTTGAGTTTTCTTTTTAATAACTCCAACCAGAGGCCTACCTCCAGCAGGAGTTTCGTACGAGTAATTCTCTGGAAGGGAAGGACAAGGAACGACTTGAGGTTCTGTCTTTGACACAGAGGGTCACTCTCCAGCTTCTTGAGTGAATGCAGGAATTCTCGGTTGTGCTGCCTTGGGAAAGGGGCGGGAGTCATGCCAAAAGTAAGTAATGCATGGGAAAAATATGCAACTGAAAAGGGTTAAGAGAAGTTATTGTTGCGGGGCGTGTGACACTTACAGCAGCTGATTGACAAGGGCCTCCTGGTACATCATGTTGGTCACGTACGGCACATAGAGACGGTGAAACTCTGGGCAGTGCTGGAGGACAATGTCTCCCGCCTGAGATATCAACACACTCTCTCCCAGTCGCATTTCCAGGTCCATGAGAAACCTGGAGGAGGGCAGGACACCAGCTCAGCGTCATCCATCGACACAAGCAGCGCAAAAAAATAAAATAAAATAAAACAGGCACCTTTGGTGGCGCGCTCACCTTTCGCTGGCCGCCATCACACGACGAATGTTGGAAAACAAAATGTGATGCTCCATTTGAGACAGGCTCCGTTTGAGGGCCTTCGACGCGTGGAAATGATCGACGGCCACCCCGAGGCTCCTCAAGTACGACGCTTCCGACCCAATCAACTCAAATATTGACTTTAAAGGAACAAAGGTGAGAAAGAAAAATCTAATCATGAATGGCGATGGGAAACATAGCACTTTGAAGTTATTGCTGAGCATAAACCCATTCAGTTCCCTGCGTTTATCTGGCCTTGAGGCCAAACCAGGTTTACCCACAGGTGCCATCGTTTCAGTCTTGGAACTATCACCGGGCCAATCAATATTCCTGCTTCAGACACCAGTTCCGTTCCATATTTCACCGCAAAAGACACAGTAAGCGCTCCAAGTTAAGCACGACATATGGAGCATCACACCTCCTGAAGGCGAACCTCTCTGGCGGTCAAGCTGCCGAGCAAGCCAGAGGCCTTCACCTCTTCCAGATCCTGCCAAAGCGTGCACGGCGTCACCCGGCGGGGCTGGGTCGGAGGCGAGGGCGGGGGCGGGGTCGTCGCTTCAGGTGGGTGCAATTGAGCGAGCGCGGACGCAGAATGGAGGCGAGGGCCGAGCCGGGAGCGGAGACCCTGCAGACACTGAGGAGCGATGAGCTCAGACAGGGAAGTCTTGTCGATGCGGTGCAGCTCATTCCTGACTGCCTGCAAATTGTACTCCTGGTACAGTGGGACTGCGGATCAAAGGGGGGGGAGGGGGAAATCAGCCGGGGACTTTCCAATCGCCATAAACATCCCATGACTGGCAAGAGGCCGGGAGGAGAAAGGTAAGCTTACAGATATGGATGTACTTTGACTGGAATGATAGTCTCAGCACTTGCTTCTCCACGGGCTCCACCTCCCTGGTACGAATAAGCAAGCCACACGTCAGCTTAAACACATGGTTGAGCAAAGCCGGATACAATGCGTGGGAAACCGTCCAGCACAAAGATTTGCAGCCTCCCTTACCCCTCCGCGTTTTGATCCTGAACATCCAACGGAGGCAGAGATGAGTCACGTTCTTCCAGACTAGCAGCCGAAAACAACTGGGGCAGCGAGCGCAGTTTCCCAAAATCCAAAGAGCCTTTTAAGGCCAGCGACCTGACGGCGGATGATACGTCCATGCGAAAACTAGGAGAGGAGAAACAATGTTTTCCAGTGACAAACCTATTTGAACAAAAGAAATAAAAGAAGTTCTCGAGAGCACACGGGGCCTCTACCGGTCGCCCTCAAGACGCCTCAAGGAGTCATCGCGGTCCCCAGTCTCTTGCTCAAAGGCGCACTCCAAAGTAGAAAAGTCCGCCGAAAGCCGCTCTCCCGTCTCCGTGGTCGGTTCTCGCGCCACACTGTCCACGAGGGGACTATTTCCAAAGGACGAGCTCGGATCGGAGAGGACACTACGGCCAAAAGAGGCGCGATTCTCCTCTTTGCAGTGAAATTGAGCCATAACGCGTAGACTTCAAAAGAGCCTTTCACACAGAGCCGCAGCGGAAAGAGCGTTTTTTTTGGGGTTGCAAACCTCTGCTTAATTAAAGCGCAGCGGCGAAAGCCCCGACCCTCTTCGACCCGCTCAGCAGTCAGTCTGATTAAATAGTCTCAGTTGCAGCAGCAATCACACAAACCGGAGTCAGGTGTGTTACTTCACACAGTGGTGCCCATCCCATCGTTTCCCAGTGCCCAAAAGAGACATTTTCAAATAGCTTAACTGGTATTCATTTCACGTTGCGTAGTTTATGCAAGACCAGCAGCAAGAAAAAAGAAAAGAAAAAACAACCTTGTTTTTTTTCTACTTGTATGAAAGGCATAGGGCTATTAGTTTATGAAGCATCATTTATTCGCCGTTTGTAGCGCATATGTCTGCCAAACAAACATTGTAGTTTGTCAAATAGGATTTGCAAGTGAATTGCAGAGCATTCAGAAAATCAGGTAGCTTTGGTTTTGGCATGATTTTAGCATCAGACCATCTCATCTTGTGGTACCTCTGTCTTAAGAATTACTCGTGTATCCCATGGTATACAAATACTAGTTCCGTTTTATTTGCAGTTTAAAATTTCATAAAAGTAAATCATTCATTCTGCCTGAACATTGTTGGTATGCGACTCAAATGAAGCCATTGAATTCCTTGATATAGGATGCGCTGACGTAGCATCCGACTGTTGAGAATGGCAATATTCTAACAGATTACCAAATGAAAAGGGATGCTTTTAAGAATGGACACGCTATGACGATTTGACACTAAATGATCAGGAGCTACAAACAGTTTTCGTAATCCGTACATGGCAAAGCTTTCAAACAGTGGCAAATACATACATACATACATACAGTACAAGATACCTTCTGTAATACACATACTGAATTTGAAAATGGACATTTATGGTCATTCTTCAACAAAAGCACGTGCGGCCCACTAGATATATCACCGTTACAATGGCTGTCCATTTAGGGGTTTCCACTGATCTGAAAATACTATTCGTAAACTCGATCAAATGAGATCATCACTGCTAAACCGTAGCACTGGCCACAATGTCGATTCACCAACATTGGGTTCTAAATTGGAATTTGAACGGGTCACTAACATAAAATCAACACTTTGCCTTAAAAAGAAAAACAAAAAAACAATAAACACCTAATTTCTTCAAATAACCATGTTTGGGCTGTATTTTGTAAAGCTCGCCAGACAGTTATTCTGGCACACAGGGAGCAGAAGTCATGATTACATAGAGGCTCCATTAAACTCTCGAATAACAGCAGTTTATGAGATATCAAAAGGGGAAAAATGATAACAATGTTTAACGTTTCAAGAACCATTCACATATTGGGCATTTATGTGTGTCAATGTCGGACAACAAATAATAACGCAAAATCTATCTACCGAATCTCTAAAAACCAATCAAATGGGTAGGCATCAAAACATCTGCATGCAAACACACCTCACATATCTGTTATATCCAGGAAAGTGTTGTCCAGTTGTCCCGTTTGTTCCTCGGATATTCTCTGAAACATCCCGAGAAACAGCATTTCCCTGGGTGTAGATGTCCTCCCTGCTTACGAAGGGACCGGGCCATCTGGATCAGTAACACCGTATATAAATAGGACAGATGCTGAGCTGGGAGGCTGGGGGACCCACGTGAGTGGTTGCGAGTCTAGATGGGCACAGTGATGCTGCGGGCCAGGAGCGCCAGCAGGGCTAGCTCCACAACACCGTTGGCTTGTTCCAGCGCCTCTGCAGCCTCCCTAGCGGAGAAGCCGGCCGCCTGGATTCTCTGGATATGCTCGGCTGGAAATTGTTCGATAAAGGGACGCGGAGAAGGGAGGGGAAGGGCCGCAGGTGGAAGCTGGGCAGCCTGAGCGAGAGCAGGCAGAGGGGAGGGCGAGGTGCCGGGGACTTCCTCCGGCGAGCCCACTGCCATGGACAAAGGGCTGAGAAACGTCTGCTCAGTCTGGAGGCCGAGAGATTCTGGTGTGTTGGTGCCGGAGGCCTGTCCGTCCGCAACCCCTCTCCCCTGCTGCCCCTCGGGAGGCTCCCTGAACTTCAGGTCCCCAGCGGGCTCAGGAGGAGCTTTCGGCTCATGCTGAGAAACGTCGATGGTACGGGCTTCGTCTAACCCACATCCGTCCGCCCTCCTCCCCTCCGAGCCGCCTCGATGCTGCGGCGGCCCGAGTGCCTCCGCGTTATCGGCTGCATCTTTGCCAAGAGGCTCATCCTGGCCAGGGAGGTGAGGCACAAGACACTTGGATGGTCCCTCGTCAGACACCGCAGCCCTGTGGTCGGCTTTGGCATCGCTTGGTTCTGCACCGGATGAGATGGCAGCAGGGGGGGTAGGCGGGGTGTTTTCAGGTGTGGGGGTGCGTGGCTCGGTGGCCAAGTCGTCTGCGTCCTGTCTGAGTGGGTGTGGGGGGGAGCAGGAGGAGCTGCGGTTTTGGGACTGAGCGTGGCTGTTGGTCACGAGCAGCTCGTGGAGCTCCATCAGAGCTGCCGCCAGCGAGGGTATGCTGTCGGAGCTCGAGCAGCGCTCGCCTTCGGGCTGGTCCCTCTCGGAGGCCACGATGCCGTGGGAGGCAGTGGGGGACTCCATTTCAACCGAGTCGGGCTGGCTAGGAGATCCCGGACAGGCTTCGGTGGCATCGGCCGCGAGAGACTCCACCATCTCCTGCTCCATGGGTTGACTGGGGGATGATTCCTCTGGAGGGGTGAGATTAGGGCTTTCCAGTTTCTCAAATGACTCAGCTGTACAAAGCACCTCAGCCTCTGGCTGATGGGATAATGTGGTCGTGTCTGCAAGAGGGGCATTTGTGGGGAGGACAGCTGATGAGGGACTGGGTAAGAGTGGCACTTTAGAATTGATCTGGACAGGCAGAGGGTGAGGGTGAACCTGATGAGTTGTAGAACCAGCATCCTCTGCAGGGGACAAAGGTTGAACAGGCTCCTGAAAGCCAGGTTGGTCCTGGCTCTGCCCCGGCGTTGAAGCATGCTCCATTGCCACTGGAGCAGATTGAGAGTGATGCGCGGTTTGGGAAAGGTCAGAGGAAGGACCTTGGGAGGTGGACGAGGACATGTGATCTAAGGTTCTGGGTAATGTAAATGATGGGGGCTGTGGTGAGGTAGTTTGTCCATCTGCAGTGTCTATTGTGAGAGAAAATAAAACTGCAATCAAACAACTGGTATTTGTGTTCATCATGTCTGGGAGTACTACTTTGAATAATTTGCATTTCAATGTTAGCTCTAGAAACAACCCAAAACAAATATTTCCTCACAGAGACTTGAAATACCTCAACATGTGCTCAGTAACAGTTAGATGTGTCAGACACGCGGATAAGTAAAAATTACAGTACAACATTAAATAACCAATCCAGCAGCAAAATAACGGCAAAATAAAAGTAATTGAAAAAAAGCAATGGACTTAGCACTGGCCATGGACTTATGAATTTGCAGTACCTGGTTGGTAGGGCCCTCTCCAGCTGTCTCCAAATGCATCAGTGCTGTCCTGCTCAGGGGTTAAGGCACACACCACACGCATCATGCAAAGGGACGGAGAAAGTTAGCGGTGACACACAGGGCATGCGCCAACCTATCAGCCTTTTCACACGCACGCACACATGTGAAAAGTGGCACCAAATGAATTTGAGTCTAAATCTTGACAGAGGTAACCGTCGCTGGACCTCAAAGTGCTGAACCAGCATATTTTTGAACAAATTCTCAACACCAGGAGGTATTCAAAACTAAAGCTGTTTGAACTATCAGCAGACTGATGCCACAAGCAGTCATTGCAACTCTCCTGCTTCTCTTTGGTTGGATCCCATTTGAAATCAGCAGCCATTACTGGACACAGCTGGTCAATGGAATCAATAATTAAGACTAAGTGCAACAGTGCGAGTTGCAAAATATCTTCATGTAAGCATTGAATAGCATTAAAGGGACCATCTTAAATGTAGCCTCTATTTATAGAATATAGCGCTAAAGAGATATAAAGCATAGCTACAAGATATCAATGCTGTATAATGACAAGCATATGACCATTTCACTTCTTCATCTCAGTTTGTGTTTGTATGTGCTGTTTTCACACTCCTCTACAGACCCATTTGCACTGATGTCCAATAGAAAATCAAGCGGCACCGAACAAGTCTTTAAAGTGAAAATAGACGTATAGAAGCCTTCATTCAGTTGCTATGAGATGTAGTACAAGTACTTTGTATAATGGTTGAAACAGAACATGTTTGAACCACTGTAGACGAAAAAGGTAATGAGGCATTTTCTCAGAAAATATGATGAGAAATACAGTTTCAACTCAAAAATGGTTCCCTTCAAGCCTAAAATGCTTCAATTTAAGCCAGTGGTCTTATGTTTGCCCAGAATGTTTCCATTTCCTGACCTCAAATTATTCTAAAGAACATTAAGTTTGCTGTGGCGACGACATGAGATGATTGCAACAGTCCAGATGACTACATAAATGGGGTTGAAAGAAGCTTCAAGTGGCACATGCAGTTCTAACTAAGCTGTAAAACGCTCTGTTGAGAAACAGGCTGTAGAGCAGAGATGGGCGGCAGTTTCATACCGCTTTCTTGTATGGACCTCTGCAGGGCCTCTGCCAGTTCTCTATCAGCGATCTCATCTGGACGGGCATCTTCACGCCCCTCTGCTCCGTATGCGAGCCGGGCACACTCTGGCAGCTCCGCCTCGGACAGGAAACGCGTTTCAGTGCCTGTGGTGCTTATTAGAAGGGTGTTCTTTTTCAGGTCAATCGAACACTGCGGAAAGAGACGTTGTTACATTTCCGGTAGATTTAGTAAGCACAAGTAAGCAAGTATAATGCCACACAATACGATCAAATATTGTACTGAACATATAGAGGAGTCTCACACCTGGTGTCTCTTCAGCATATCCAGGCCAAGCAGCATGTCCATTGGTTGGTCTTCCAAAATGGAGAAAGAACATGGAAGGAAGTCCCCTTCTATCTGGACCTGAGCTGAGATTAGAGCATCCGGACAACACAATTACAACCACACTGATATTTCACATAGAGGCTTGAATATGACTAAGAAAACTCAAATAGAAATACAGCCTTTCAGCCAAAAACAACTTTAACACAATCCATTACGCAAAACATAAAAAAAAAACAAAAAAACAACTGTAACAAACTTAAGTGAACTCTGCCAATGATCTTCTGTGTGCCCACTCCTTTAGCGATCCCAGACCAGCGTCTGTCCACCAGTCGCATGATGTTGCAGCGCTCAGCACACGCTTGGCTCATGATGGTCATCTGAGCTCCTAAAAGCAGGAAACGTAAGGCTCTTTGAAATATTGAATAAAATAATTGTGTGAGACGGGAAGGATCCACTCCATTGTCACATTTCAGATTAGGATTTAATGTCTATTACCTGAGTCAACAAAAGCTTTCACAGGATGGCCATTGACTTTGCAGTTAATGTAGAGCATGACCACCTGCCCAAAGCTTTCTGGGGCCTCTTCCATTGCAATGGTCATGTTTTCTTCCACATTGTGCTGCCTGGAATATGTACAAATGAATTTTCCTTTTAAGAAATTAAAACAAGTTTCCTAGATCTAGAAAGCAAAAGGTCATGGCCAGCTAACAGAACAGTGTTAAGACAATACCTTATTTCCTCCGCAATCTTTGCCTGGGCATCCAAATCAAAAGGATCAGCGGTCAGAAGTCTGATCCTCTCTTGCTCTCTCTTGGCTCGATCCTGCTGCTGCTCCGACAGCACTTTGGTGAAACGTTCTGAGGACAGTTGTATAGACAATCAGTTACACTTGCATGACAAATACATATTTTAAAGAAAGGAAAATTATTATTATTATTATTATTTTTACCAAGGTCTCCGCTCAGGAGGGCCTCAGCAAGTGGAGGGTTTCGCTCCTTCAAGAGCGAGAGCTCATGTGGATTGGATAATAGCATCTGCTGGAGTAAGGCAGGGTCGTCCAGCCCCTGAGGAGAGGTGCCGCGAAAGGCCGCTGTTGTTGAAGGTTGTGCAGCCCGCTGCGGTGGCTGCTGTGGCGACTGCTGCTGCTGAGGCGGCGGGGGCTGCTGCTGCTGCTGCTGCTGCTGCTGCTGCTGCTGAGGAGCCTGTTGCTGTGGCCTTGTGGCACCACGTTGACTGGTTGAAGACGACGTGCCCGGGACTGTAATGGAGCGAAAGTCGATATGGGGCAGACCTTATGGGCAGAAATGATAAAGAGAGAGAGGTTAAGCTGAAACTTACTCATACTTTGGATGACCAAACTTGATTTGGAACCAGCTCCTCTTCTCTAAAGAAACCAGCAGTCTTAATGTGAGTTAAGTTGGCTACTTGGGCGGGAAACATCTTTGCATAGTACCTCTTCTTTCTACCATAATACATTTCATGTGATTTCAACAAACATGCGTTACCTGGAAAGGCGGGCTGAGTTGGAGGTGGCCTCCTGTCTGCTTGCCTGAGAACCACCACATCTCCATCCTTAACACCATAGGTCCCCAAGGAACGAGTGGGGTCTTTTAGGGGCTGTTGTACATATGTGATCTGGATATATAAAATAGAAATACCATTTGATTAAATAAAATATAGTTTAACTGGCCAGGGTATCCACAACTTCACATTCACATCTAAAAGATTAAATTACTGTAAGTTGTCACGGTGTGCGTGTATTAGTGCAAGTCACCATTTTCACTTTCTGTATCCAGCGTGCCCCCAAACACAATGCCAAATTGTACTAAGACTAAGCATAGAAAGAGAAACTAGCACATTTCGTGCTTGAAAAGTGACTATTATTCTGTCATCAAATTGGTCAAAAAAAATATTATATTAATGGACTCCTATAAGGGCCCAGGTAAAAAAAATACCACAAATTAGTAGAATTGGGTAGATAAAAATTATAAGGTATAAACCTGAATTCCCTGGGCAGTTTCCCACATGAGATAAGGAGATACATTTGGACAACAAAGCAGAGCAAAAATAAGATCGAGGGGAGCAAAAACAATCTATAAATGTGAGGCTTCTCTCTTTGTTCATGAGTACTATTAGGTGGCAATGTATTTACACTATTTAGAGACCAACGTACGCAATGGATCCCTTTCAGGCAGACACTTTTTAAACGGATATAAAGTAAAGTCCGGGCAACTATGCGTCAACTAGTAGATAATAGCTAGCTGGTCGTAGAGTTGCCTTTCGGTTATGTCAAAGATACCCACAGGCAAAACGATCACTTTGTGACTTTGAATTATTCGTTGAGGACACAACTGGGTGCTTTATCTCTGTTGTTGAAAAGTCGTTACGCAAGATCACGCCCGTCAAAACTGCGAAAGTCCAATTCATGCTAGCAAGTTTTCTAGCTAGCCGCTAGCTACGTTAGCTATATGGCCACAGCGAGCTCGATTCTGACCTGAATTTCCCCAGCTGGGACTCCTGATTCCAGTTCACAAAGTGCTACAAAGTCTCTCAGCTCCAGGTCTGGGGACACTTCGAGGGCGAAGGTGGTTTCTGTTCGATCCCTCGGCGCACAGAAAACGGTGACCAGCATCGTTTTTCAACGGGGGACAGGATCAGTGGACAAACCCGCTGTAACAGAATGCGGTTACAGTAGTTTCTTGTCTCACAAAGGAAACCCCTGTTCTTATTTCGATTCCCTGCAAATTGAAAGGCGTAGTTCAGTAATAAAACAAAGTCAACGGGAAAAAGTATAGCACTGAGCGCCGGTGACTGCTTTGAACTTACTGGGAAGAAGCCTGGTGTGACAGTTTCTCTTTTAACAACTCAACAACATCAAGTATTTCTCAGTGCTGCCGCATTTCACTGATGCTGTTTTACGACATGCCGTATTACGGAACTTGTGGTCGTGAAAAGTTTCTTCTTCTAATTTTCCACTTCAAGCCGGTGTCTTGTTACCACCATCTCATGGATCCATCGATAACTACAGCCAAGGCACACTCGACCATTCTTTGCTCTGTTTGTGCCAAGATCTAAATTAAACCCATTAACTACATAACTATAGGAAGTAATAGTTTTTATTTCATATCATTGTGTGCCTGGAAACAACAATTACATAATAATGTATGTATTTTCTTTGCATAAATATATATTTTTTTATTTACTGTGACTTCTATTTTCTCCTGCCCATTTTTCGAGGCACTAGCCCCACACACTTGCAGATAGAAACATGCTTCCAAATCTGAAATGTGTTTAGGTATAGGTAGACAGGTAGCTCTGTCTGCCATTTAATATCTTAATAATTACTATATACTTATTGGTGGCATTCTATGTTGATAAAAAATGCAACAAAGATTTTCTCCCGCAGAATTTGAAGTGGTGGAAATCAACATCTGTCAGGTACATTAGTCCAGTGGATAGTTTCTGGGAGATGAGGTTTGTGCAAATTAATTCTGACTCCCTCCCAAATGCCTCTGTGGTTATGGCTTGTTACTTGGTTGACGTTTGATCGTGTTTTGTGTTACTCTTACAGTAGGTTAGACTTCTTCACTTCAGCAGTAGCAGGTATGAATGCAAAATTTGAGCGGAGGTGTGGTTTCATCCTTGCTTGCTTTTATTAGTTGTGCGGTTCTATCTTGCAGACGGATGAAGAATGTGTGGTTGTTTCCTATGAGTCTGCCTGCAGGTATTACCGGCACAACGACACAAGAGTTTCCGCCAGTCTACCTGAAAGTTATTGCTTATTTCCCTATTAGTCCCAACCGAATAACAAGAAACTTAGCTTAAGTTTGGCAAAGAACAGCAATAGCCCTAAAGGTGTTAAGTTATGTTAAAAAAAATGAATTTGTCTATTTATTTACCTACCTATACCTGTATTATTCATCATTCATCAATGTAGACATAACAGTACCTTATAAAACTGCTCCAACGTGACACAAAAAAAGATGTTATTGTGAAATGTTCAACTTTTATGCTTTTTCTTATATTCACGATCCTTTTAATCCTCATTGCAAAGTATTTAAAGAAGCCATCATAATGCGTTACATGTTAAGTGTGGACTTTTAACTCATAAGTTTTAACACACTCTTGTGTTTCAATAAAATGTAAATGTTTCCAGTTAAATAAGAGGAGGAGTTGTCGTTGAGCGGAGGAGTGAATGAATGCCAATCATGTCTTAAAAACACGTGGGATTTTTTTCTACGCAGTTTTTTGTTTCTCATGCTCTGTGGTGTCTCACAAAGGAAACACACAGTAGCACTTGTGAGCACAGATTTTTGAACATGGTTCTGATGAAACTTCTTCTATTCACTTTGTCCATTGTTCCTTTGGATGCTATCATTTGCCCAAAAGGTAAAGGATGACTTTTTGGTACTACCATTTTTCTCCCCATTCTCTAAATTCTATACAATATACTGTTAGTTTTAGCTCGCAGATTACTATTTTTTGCCATGTGCTTCAGAGTGTTATTCTCATTGTTTCTTTTGATACTGGGAAATATTCAAGGTCAAAGAGTAACGAGGAGTAGCAGAAATGAAATTTGTAAAGAATGTCCGGATGGATTTTACCAGCCTACAGAGAACGATTCTCAGATGTGCCAGCCATGTACAATGTGTGAGGAAAGTAAGTGTTGAACTTGTTGTTCGGTATGCTATATTTTTATATTATATTTATATTTTATTAAAGGAAAGGAAAGGCTTACACACCCTAATGTTATTTGGTTTAACATAATTAGTAATCCTAAAACTTTTAAGGTATAACAAAGCAGCCTTTCCGGTGTAAACTTCAGTGTCCCAATGAACTTGCTGGTATAAAGTCACAACCTAGATTTAATACATGCATTTTTGTTGTTGTAGATCGAGGGAGTGTTGTTATACAGAAATGCACAAAAGAGACAGACACAAAATGTCGTTGCCACGGAGATTTTGTTCCCTGGGCGGACGACTCCTCCACCTGCAAATGTGACATTGGATTTGGATATGATCAAATAAATGAAGGTTTGTAGCAGGAGTACACAATATGGGATATGTTGAAGACATTGCCTTTTTTGCTAATCAATTATTTTTTGTTCAAATCAGCTTGCTCAAAATGTAAGGATGGATATTTCAGCGATCATATCAACTCGCCCTGTCAAAAATGGAAAGCGTATGTCGACTGTATTTTATTTTATTCATTATACAACAAATGTAATCTCACCAATGTCTAACGTTGCTTTCATTTATTTTTCATCCAAGATGTAAGTCAGGAGAGAAAATTCCTGGAACCAAGACCTCAAATGTCATCTGTAATGAGACGAAGAGTAACCCTGGAATCACTACACCTTACATTACAGACGTAACACTCCAACATACACCAGAGGAGACACATCCTCTGAATATACATACTACCACCACCCTGTCTCCTTCAGGACACTCAGTCACCACAGAGCAAAATGAAAAAAAAACGTTTTTTCCCTCTCCGATCAAAAATGGTAAAACATCCGTTGGTATCTTTTGACGACACAAACTCATCTTCAAGGATTAACATAGGATAAAATAATTGGAAATTTGCTTTTTCAGTTATTGCCATCTCCATGTTTGGAGTTGTTGCAATGCTTCTTCTGACAGCTGTAACCTGCAGGGTGAACATCACTTCTTGTGTGCAGAGAAATCCAGCAGTCCAAGGTATGTAAGGTACAGGATTACAATTCCTAAAACTGTCCCTGCATTTAAAAGGAATAGCACCACCAATTAGCACCAGTTGATATAAATATAGCATCATCTCTTGTTGTGGAAGGAAACATATTCTTGTTGTTTTTAATGGTTATGGTAATTATATTTCTAACATTTGCTTTAAGCCAAGGACTCATTGTACCGGAGGCCAGTTGAGGAGAGCGGAGACGGCAGTCCTACCTCTCGCAAACTCTATCCAGTGGAGCCCTGAGGTGAAACTTTCCGTGACATGGAAACGTCACCCAATACTCTGAATTTTAGATCAGATATTCATCACAGGAATGACTTTGTTCCTTATTCCTTATGTTGTTACAACACATCACATCTGTATCTGTATTGTAACGTGTCTGTCTTCAAATTCTTCCCTGTGGTCAATATTTGACTGTTCCGTTCGAGTATCAGGTGAATTATCTGAAAGTCTATATCAAACCGTACATTTAATCATTATATTTATCAATTTAAATTGAAATCGGCAAATATGGATATGCCAATTTTCTAACAAGCCATGTTACTCTTAGTTAAACGCACTGATCAGCAATATATATGGTTTATATTATTATGTGACACATTTCTGAGAAATATATATATATATTAACAATTAATACCACTGATCAAAACTGTTTTGAACTGCTTGGTATAGCCTTAGAAAAACGTTTTAACTCTATTTGTGCTGCCCCTTTGTCTCTATTTTGTCTTGTCTTGTTTTTTTCAGTAATGTTCCACTGGTAATAAATGTTCAGGCAAAACAGTATTGGTAACAAACATGCTCTCTGTATATGAATATGGGGTTGGGGGACTTCCCCTTTTGCTCTCTCATGTCTTCATATTACCCATTAGAGACTGACATTTGTTGTTAACAAGTCACCGAAGACTTTCACCGTGTCAGTGAACTCACAGAATGCATGCCCTCATTATTTTCTATTCAATGATGCATTGCTAAAGAGAGTTTTCATTTTTGCACAAACTACACTTCAAAGAAAATAAATTAAATCGTATTATAGGCACCAATTTTATAAATATAAAATGCTTTTTATTATTGCTTTTTTGCAACAGTCAACCAATCAATCAACCAATCAACACATCAACACATCAATCAATCAATAACATGTTATTTGAATAGCCCAAAAGCCTCAAAGAAAAATGTAAGGAAATAAAAAAAATTGGTTGGATACACAAATATTTTTTGTTTTAATAAGTTGATTTTGTGTTGAATGAATAAGACTAAGAAGATATAATAAGAAGATTTTCAGAAATAAACCTGAATATAAACATAATATGAGCTTTTGATTCAGGGTACATGCTCCCAACAGTGAGAAAATCACTGAATGACAGTGATCTAGGAAGTCACCTCGTGGCTTCAGAGTGCATGAGCGGCTGTTGCTACTCAGGGTTTTACTTTACTGACTAAATCTCTGCAATATCAATGCTATGAAATGATGATAAATACAACACATCCTGCGTTTCTTAATTTTGATGGTCATTTTCAAAAAAAGTTAATTCCTTGATGTTTGCAGAAACTGGCCTCAATATTTTGAGGCAAACCCCTCGGACAGCTCTCTCTGGTGCCTGAAAAGGCGAACTGAGACCTTCAGGCACAGTCGTATGTATACAATTATTGCAGTTCCCCTGAAAGAAACATAAACATTTGAACTTTAAAGTTAACTTTTAAATGACTTTTTTTTAAATAACGATGTATTTTCTATGTGGGTTCTGTGATTGGCAGATTTAAAAGACAAATCTTGAGTTTTCTGTGTTTGGGCGATGCCTTTATCATCAAATGTCATAACCTTCGATAGGCTCCAAATTAAAGGTTTACAGTGGGTGCGTTGAAACCACAATGTTCACACTGTGTGTGCTTGCGTGTGTGTGTGGGTTTGAGCTGGGAGCAGCGCAGCTTTAAAAGAAAACCCCGTGTCTCGGCCCCCTCCCTTGCTGGTTACACAGACTATGTCTCTAATGATGTCACATCCTGAAGGAGGTTTCATGCAACCCTGTGGCAATGATGGTGTGTAAGTGTGAGACAGAGAAGTACATGACCAATAATCTGGATGGCAAGCCACAGACCAACATTCCTAAAGTAAAAACTCAGCAAGAGGATTGTCACAACGATATTTCCCAAAGACCCGTGATTGGATGTGGCATTGTGCAATCATATGACATGAGTACTCACATGTCTCTAAAGAATGACGACAAATAATACAGACAAGCGTCACAAAAACACATATGCTTGGTACAGAAGGTATTGGTCACTGCTTCCAACACTGATGCAGAAATAATGCTAATTCACTGAAAGGTAGTATTCTTCGACAACACAAATCCTTGAGGTTTCAGTAACTTCAGTAACAAAAGACAAAAGTTTCCAAAAATGTTTTGCGACACAAAACACTACAAGAGTTATGAGGAAACCCTGGAGAAAAAAGGCTTGGTTGACAATTAAAAGAAATACTGTGAACGTGAGAGGAACCCTGTGTGTTGCTGTCATTTTTCAAAGAGCAAACACCAGCTGCTCCCCCTAAAGTCAAGTTCAAAAGCACAATCATAAACAAATAAAATTACAATTTACAAACACTAATCATATGGAAACACTAATCGTACTGCTGTCAAAATGTTCAGGGTTTCGTGCGGTGAGTGGTCTTTCACTTCCTTCAAGCTTGCCTGCATAAGTCTAAGGCTTAGAGTCAATCCCACACATCTTACACGTCAGCAGGCAAGATAAAAACCCTGAGGGCACCAACAATGCAGCGGTCACAATGGTTGCGCCGAAGTGTTCACTTGCACTATGCATGTATGCGCTGAGTATTTGGACCATGGGATATGCCAGAAACTGTGGGGATCGGCAGGTTTTGATTGGCAGATGGTGCTGTGACAGGTGTCGCCCAGGTAAAATATGTCATTTAATTATAAGCCGGATTAACAAATCCGTTTAAATGCTTGATCTCTTTTTGACTCTATGTGTTTATGTGATAGGGTGTGAGGTGGCAGAGAAGGCTATCCTTGTTCTAATGCGTGACTGGATTTGTTTTTATGTTTTGAAGGTGAATATGTGACGGAGTACTGCACGGAGCACAAGCAAACTGTGTGTAGCCCCTGTGAGAATGGCTCCTTCGCAGATCACTACAACATCTTTGACAGATGCCTAAAGTGCCAATCATGCCAACATGGTAAGACTGATGACATGACAATTCAAACGTGATTTGATTCACATACTAATAAAAGGTAACCCCGCTTCTTGGTCTCCAAAGAAACCCCTGCCGCTGATGTTGACAATGCGTTCAACCCAGTTGATGAAGGACAGAATGTTTTTTTTTTTTTTTTCTTTCTAACAACTGGAAATCCTGTGGTTGTACTTCTTGTCTGTCCACAGAATATACAGAGAAATGCTCCCCAACCACAAATGCAAGCTGTTCGTGTCACCCGGGTTTCCTGTGCTCCAACAATGTCTGTTCAGCTTGTGAGGAAAACAAATGCATCACAGGGGACAAACCAAAAAGGACAGGTGAATTTTCTTTAAAAAGCCTAGTTAGTTAGTTAGTTTCAAAATGACAGCAAATGTCCGGTTTGACAGTTTGATCTCTGCTTTGTTTGTTTATGCTTGAGGGTGTCAAATTCTGGCATTGCCTAACGAGGTGCACAAACGGAAAGGAATATAGGTTAAACACAACTACATCTGTAGGTTGAATCAGTGCCCAGAACCGTCCATGCACTTCATAAGTAAAAGGCACATTAATTATAACTGATACATATACAACATTTTTGTTATATTTGTAGAGTCAATTTGCACACTACCAGTCCTACTTTTCCTTATCTGATGGAAAACAATACATTTAAACATCAATATGTATTTAAGTGGTGATCTACCAGTGAGTAAAGGGAAGGCTGTTCATATATATTTTAAACGGGTTAATACATTTGCTAAATTTGAAGTCTTAGGAAACATAAATGTGCTTAAACAATGATTGAAGCATGTGGTCCAAAGTTCATTTGGTGCAAGCATACATCTTTATTTGTTACAGAGGTCCTAAGAGCTCAAATCAGTGCAGCATAAGAAAATACATGTGAATGGACAGAACTGAATGACTTTCAGGCGTGCATAATTTTAGAATCAATGGTTTTGCTGCATTCGGTTCATCATTGTAGCTCAGCTGCACACTCGGCTCTGTGTTGCCAATCATGAATGTGCGATATGCATATGCAGAACAGGACCCCAAAGCTGCCCTTAGTGCCTGTGTGAGCTTTACTCATTGTAACCCCGAATTTAACCTACTCCAAAATATGATATCTGCTAGAATGGACATACATCAGATGTTTACAAATTAGTGAAGTACAACCAAATAATAAATGTTCTTATATAAAATAATACAGTTTACATGTCAAGTTATAGGCACAATATTACTGTGGATCCCACACAACCATATCACAGAAACATGATTTCCTCCGATATGGTTGGATGCAAAAATGCCCATAGTGACAAAACTACCATGCCGATGTTTAGAGGATAAACCTATTTCCATGACTGCAATCTTAGTTTAACACAAACACTGTAGTGGGCCTGATGGTTATGTAATTACAGCAGTTTAGAAAGACATTGTTCATGTAGCAGAGCTTTGTGTGTGATTATGGCACTGGAGGAGAAGTCAGGTTACAAATCTCTCTGTCTTTGCAGATGTTGTCATAGGTGAAGGGTTAATTAAGTATTTGTACCAGTGTGAGCCAGCTTGTCCCGGTCACGCATATTTCGATGTGAAAGCGGATGTCTGCAAGCCATTGACACAGTAAGACTGGCCATTCAAAGTTCAACTGCAAGACATATTGAATATAAAGTGCAAAATTACCGAAACACAAATTATTTCCTGTCAACAGGTGCAGTGCATTTGGACTTGCTGAACTATTTCCAGGAAACAAAACCCACAACTCTGTTTGTGATAGACATGGTGCGTGGGAAGAAAAATCTATTTGACATATTATGCATTGTTGTTGTTGAACCCTTGGCAAAACATGGCTGCAGCAGTTTTTAACACAATAATAGTGTTGAAATGCTGAACACTAAACATTATGACAGTATGGTTGAACTAATTTGACATCTGATTTGATGTTTCAGTACTGATGAACAGCAAAGATGGAGACCCCATTTATATTGTTCTTGGCATCAGCTTTGTTCTGCTCTCTCTCAGCTTCCTCGTGATTTTATGTTTTGCATGTATAAAGTACCAACGGAAGCATAAAACAAGTAAGGAACATTTATTTAAAACATTATATGTCAACTGAACATATTAACACAATTTAGTAATTTACATAAATGCATGCATAATTTTAAGAAACATGTTGGAAACAAGAGTGTCTGAATTGAAACCGATTAGTAAAGCTACTACTCATAAGCTAATTTTCACAAAAATAGAAACATGTAAACTCTAATGGTACAATTTCATTTATATTTTAATCAATACATAACATAACTTAGATCACATAATAAATACAACCTAAATTTTTCACCACGTCTGTTAAAGTGGTCACTTTAAATTGTACACTAATATTGTACCCATAATATACACAGTTATACCTTATTCAATATATACATTTGAAAGAAGCGGCCATTGAAAGATCCAGATTAAATGAAACAAGCACACACCAAAACTCTGGGTGAAAAAGACAGTAGGCAGTAGATAATGAAAATGTGTTATTCTGCTACTACAGTAACAACATCTTTTTTATTTATTCTCTCTGCCACAGATAATAAACCTGTGTTAAGCGTTTCCACCAACACCACTGAATTTCACCTATCAAAGGAAGAGAGTGGACACCCGGTCCTCATTAAGGATGAATCCCAGGAGAACAGCTGTTTTGATGAACAGCATTTGGGATTAGTCACCACTCTTCAACTAAAAGTCTGACATTACTTGACCAGCCTGCACAGCTGTCGTAGTAGTGTCGCAGGAAGCTAAAAGATGATCAATTAAAGTGTCCCTGTTACCACTGCTCAGGTTCCTTTAGACAGTAGTGGCACTAAGTAGCCAGCAGATCAGATAAGGTTTACATGATTTGAATGTATGAAGGTGAATATGCATTTTCAATTTGCTGAGATTATTTTACAAATATTTTTTACATTTCTAAACTGACTTCAATTGCATTAAAATATAACAAAACAAAATTGATATTTAAAACCATTGCCATTAGAGTCCATTAGCCACCATACCCACAGATACCTTGCGCAGCAAACTATCCCTATTTCTTCATGATTCAATATTCACGAGTCACGACAATTCCCTTTTCACCCCCTTAACATATAGCAGGGAATCCTAAGCGTTCTTCCACCACTTTCCCCTAGATGCATAACGAAATCCCATGAGACCCACAACTGAAAAACACACACATGAAAAGGAAGGATTGCAAATCAGAAGTAGAAAGACAAAAAAAAGTTGGATGAAAATATTGATGCGTTGCCCCTGTGCGGCCGCAGAGGTCGCTGTGGGCGGGCGGGTCATGTGACAGCTGCCTGCCCGCCTGCGTCCCACTTCCCTTCCCCGCTGGCAAACGCCACATCTGACGGGGTGGGAAGAGCCAACCGACACCAGTCAGGGCAGTGTGTACACAGAGCTCAAGATGCTGGCACTAATTAACCGGCTGCTGGACTGGTTCAAGTCTATGTTTTGGAAGGAGGAGATGGAGCTGACGCTGGTCGGCCTCCAGTACTCGGGGAAAACGACATTTGTAAACGTGATCGCTGTAAGTCTTTAGCCGCTGCTAGCCACCTTGCTAGGGTGGTGCTAATGCCATTATTGCTAATAACGGGGACAATAGAAACCTATTCGTTGTTGTTTTTTTTACTTGTTAGTTGTTTTGCTTACATTCACTGTCGCAGGTCCAGAAAAAAACGGAAGTTTTAGTTTGTTGTGACCACAGCATCCACAAAAGCACACCTGAAACTGAGTGTGTGTGTCAACAAGTCACCTGTGCTAACTGGTTTGCTGCTGCTTTGTTGACTCAGTTTTATTTTTTATTTAATTTTTTTTAATGCTTTTAGCTGAACTGAAGCGCAACAGACAAACACTTCCTCATTTCAAGTGACTGGTAAATTGAACAAAACACTTTGTTGGGGCCAAGATTTGATCAGCCTCCAAGTGTCAGCATGTTTTCATCCAAGGAGTTCACCTAAACATGTTGACCCTTACAACACTTATCTGGGTGTAGTCACACAGCAACACACTGTTATTTGTTCTTTCTGCTGCGTGTGACCATGTGAAATTACTCTCCACCGCAGCTGATTTAGATGATTATGACTAATTGTGTGAAATGGACACAGGCGTGTTGCAGTGCTGTGACCCGGTGTTACTGAGGCCGAAGAGCGTCTCTCTAATGCATCTTTGCTTTGTCTGTTTTTGCAATTTTCATTGGCCAACCACAACACAGCAGCTGCATGCCAAAGCAGGGTATTGTGAAAAAAGTCATGATCAGTTTGCAATGGCAATGGCTCTCAAAGCATTTCTTAAACATCACTCTTAGTCCATCAGCTTCACCATTCGCCAGGTTGTGGGTATTGTCAGATTGGGGTTCACTGATGCAGATCCTGTGAGCTTGATGTAAAAACAAATCTTGTCTGTATTTGGAATGCTTCGGATGAGGGCAGAACAACGTATACACATGCATTACATTTCACTGTACATCGTATAGGCATTTATCTGAATAAAATCTTTTGAATTTTATCATGGGTAGCTAAATGACATTTAAACAGTGTGTTACCAAAGTTTGCAGATAAGTGATAATGTTAAAGTTGGTGAGATTCTTTCCAGCTGTCATTTGTTTCAAAGCTGACATTTTCAAACCTTTCCTACCTTTCCTCTGTTAAACTGTTGGTATGGCGGCATTTTGCCTGTCCCGCGTCCCCTTTTATTTTACATCAGTGCTATCTATGATCTGGTTTTTGATGATTTTTCAAGCTGGTTTATGATTAAAGTTTATTTTTAAATGGGGTGATGGGATTTCAGTTGGGTGCACTGTAGTGCACAGTAGTTAAAATAGGTAAATTACTGTGTTGTTAAAAGATAAATGGCATAAATCAGGTTTTTTATTTAAACTTACGAAACATTCTGTGGTTTGCTGGTTTTTATTTGGATCTTATATTTCTCTCTGTTTTATATAATTGCAAACCAAATACAAGATGCAATTTAGGGCTTTAGGAATTTAAATAGTTAATTTGTTGCACACATTTTTTAGATTTAGACATAGAACTTCAAACTTGCACCATCATCAAGTAATTCTATTGGGCAGGATACATGACTATTCATGTTTATCCCAAACAAGTGCAGAAGAAGGAAAATCACTAACAGAGTTCATTGAGCATCCGAGTTAAACAGAATTAACAGTAAACTGTGGAGTCTGCCCGATTGAGTTTTAGTATCTGCTCGGAGGGCAGGTGTTTGAGAGGGAGGTTGGGTTTGGGGTTGGAACATAATTCTACTTCCTTTACGCAGTGGAGATGTGAAACATTTTCCGACAGTCGGTGACGCAGGAGGTTCTTTTTTTGTGTGTGTCAATGGTTATAGAAGACGTAGTTAATTCTCCCTCAGTCATAAGACCACTGCACTCATTTTCACTTAGCTTCATCAGGTGACTCCAGCAAGTCATGTGCTGTCAAGTGTGTGTACAGCTGACTGTGCCTGTTCTCGGTTTACAAAGGAGGGCAAGGAAAAGCAATATTAACAGCTTGTGAGTTGTGATGTTACAGGGGAATGCCACAACATGGATTTTACCCTCCTCTTCATGTTCTACTAGTGAACGGTCACAAAAGCCAAAACATGTGAAGAATTGATTTGTTTGTCAATTGAATGTTGTTTATTGCGCTTGTTTGCTTTGTTCCTGCCTTTTCACAGGTTCTATCCAGATCTAGATTTTGAAAGTTATATATCATTATTTTATTATCTGTTTGTTGTGCTATGATGTTAGCATATGAATGACTTAAATACAAATGTAGAATTCCCTTTCAATGCAAGTGAGGTTTCTTATTTAGTAACACGGTCAATAACTCAGTCAATAACTGATGGATTCTTTTTATTGATTTGTTTTAACTATCTCATTTTTGGAACTCATTTCCATATATGTGTCGGGGCATGATTCCAATTGTGACCTTTTGCCTGGTTAGCTTATTGAGGATACGTTTTCAGTAATAAAAAATGACTTGACTATGTGTCTCATTTCAGTCTGGGCATTTCAGTGAAGACATGATTCCTACAGTTGGGTTCAACATGAGGAAGGTCTCAAAAGGAAATGTAACCATTAAGGTACAGTTTTATTTTCCACGTTTTTTATAATTATATGACACCTGCAGACTGATTTGATAAAAAGTCAGAAATAACATTGTTACTGTTGACAATGTTAACATTGTTGTTGAAAAAAATAATTCCATTCAATGATGATGTCTTAATTGTGTAGATTTGGGATATTGGAGGGCAACCAAGGTTCAGGAGCATGTGGGAGAGATACTGCCGGGGAGTTAATGCGATTGTGTGAGTATCCAAAGTCGTTTGCTTTCTGATCGATAAATGAGAGAGACATTTTAATGAGGCAAATACGAAATGCATAAATATCTGCAAAACTCTTAAGTTTCAATGTTGCTCATTTTTAGGTACATGGTTGACGCAGCAGATCAAGAGAAGGTGGAGGCATCTCGAAATGAGCTTCATAATTTATTAGACAAACCTCAGTTGCAGGGAATTCCTGTAAGTTTTCCCCAAAAACCAACACTAAACAAACATTTGATTTCTGCACTAGTCATTCAAAAAAAGGCGTGGGTTTTGTAAGTGATTTTTGCACCAGTGGAAGATGTAACTTGTAATTTTTTCATAGGTTCTGGTACTCGGCAACAAAAGGGATCTTCCCAGCGCTTTTGATGAAAAGCAGCTCATTGAGAAAATGTAAGTACAGAAATAGTCCTTTACGTATTTCATTGTATTACAAGTAAATGTAGATTTTCATCATCCTATCATTTCTTGCTTGAAATGTTACTGGTAAAAAGGTTTGTGGTTTTGATCTGTTAAATCAGTTAAACTACATTTATGCTAATGACAATACATATCACAAGCATTTCCTGTTCAATGTCCGTGCTGGTCTTCTGATATTGTTGGATTTGCTGCAGCTAGTGTTGTCCTTTACTATAATCAAGTGGCTCCCTCTGCTGTCCATTTGGAAACATGCGATGAGAGTTTTTTTAATGTGTACCCATGAAGCTGCAGATGAACGACACCGATGATCAATCAAATTGCATTTGTATCTTTTACATTTTTTTGTGCATCTTTTTTTCCCATGTAACAGGAATCTAGCAGCTATTCAGGACAGAGAGATTTGCTGCTATTCCATTTCTTGCAAAGAGAAAGACAACATTGGCAAGTTGACATAAATGTTGCAGTGTTTGCTTTTCTCACTCTTCAAAATTATACTTTTGAACCACATTTACAGGTTCAGTTTTAAATGCTTACAAAACGAAAAGCTTAACAAGCAACATTGAGATTTCCCCCCATCAGCATGCCTAATGTACTGCTGACAGTACTTGAGTGTTTTGTAATTCTTTAAAAAAGCTTGTCATATCTTTAGTGTTGAATATTTCTATAAGGACTCTATTAATAGTCATTGTGGAGCTATGGTTGACTTAAGTGTTACTCATCAGAATACACTACCTATGTCTTTGATTGTGTTGGAATATATATATATATTTTTTACATTACCAGTGCAGTTTACCATTTAAAGCGTGTTTTAATGTGTCACATTTACTTCATACACAGCATCACATGCATGTGTTAACCTTTTGTTGCAGCAAAAAAGTCATGAGAGTCAACTCCATATCACTAAATATGATTAACATAGTGGTTTAATGGGGTAGTGTTTAGCTGAATGTGTACCAGAATTGTATGTAATTCTACTCACTGCATCACTGGCACGTCAGAAAGAATTGAACTGACTCAGTATGTTTTGATTTTTCAGATATCACGCTTCAGTGGCTCATCCAGCACTCAAAATCCCGGAGGAGCTGAAAATGCAAAGGTTTTTGGCCAGCTGTGTTTGTCATGTTACCGTCATGCCACACCCTCATCACTCTGATGTTGTACAGTTATATCTACAGGTCACCCTCTGCACTGTTCTGCTTGTGTCATACACATTATTTTCCCCTATTCACTTTTGTGATTCCTTCACAAACCCTGACAATGCACTACTTAATCGCGATACCAAAATCTAAGCAATGTAATTGGCATTATACGTGATGTGAAGCTGCAATTTTACTAGGAGTGAGAAGCTCATTTTTGATCTACCTTTTACTCTTCAGGCATTACCCAATAGAGTGTACCCTGAGGTTGACACCACTTATCTTGGGTAAAGAACAACACTCTCCTGGTAAATTTGTTCTGTCAGACAGGCCTCAAGAAATGATGTTGAACACCTGATGTGGAAAATGCAGGTTTTCATATTTCTGTCCAGCTCTCCTCTGATGTCTGTAGATCATAGCTGAATTTGCTTTTCTTCTTTTAAAGACCTGCCTGTCATTTGTGAAAACTGTGGGCTTACACGCGGCAGTTTGAGCAGGTCTGTACAAATATCAAGCTAATATAATTTTTACTGATGTGAGATTTGCGTGTATGAATATATGATTCTATTTAAAGACTGAATGTACTGTAAGCAAGGCTGTACAGAGTTGTGTGGTTCATGTTGGCCTCTGTAAGGAGCCTCGGTGGATCGATGTCCTTTGTGTTGCCTCAGCGCTGTCAGAGTGGCAGGATTTAAAGTGCCTTGGGCAATGTCTCTCACCTCTGAAGCAAAACAGCGTGCAAGTTGTGCCCACCTGGGCAGAGTAAGAAAAAAAACACCACTTCAATACATTCACCAAATAAAAAGGCATGCTTTTTAATTTAGACATGGTCCTGTTGTACTTCACCTTTTTGAACAGTGGCAATCTGTATAGCTTAAATAATAAAAACAATATTGTTAGAAAACCACAAAGTAATTGTGGACTTCACACCTGAGGTGTAATTTACTTCTCCCTACATGTACTTGAAATTATCAGCAAAATAAGATGAAGTTAAGCTATAACATAATATTGATAGACTATAGACCATATAAAGACAATAAAGATATATATAAAATATAAATAGGTAGATAAATTGTTACATATGTATCTATGTGTGTGAGTATATACACACACACACAACCATTCAACCTTTTAAACGCTCCGCACCTCCGCATCTCTCACTCTTGTGTCTGTTTCCTATTGGCTGAGAAGTTAAATGAAGACACGTCAGGATTACCACGAAACGCGAGCCGGAGATGGACTGCTCCGCAGCCAATCACTGGACGAGCGTCCTTCCCCTTTCCAGTGACGACTCAGGGGAGGGACCAATCACAGCTCAGGACATGGGAGGGGCCGGTTTGTTGACAGGAAGTGTGTGTAAAGAAATCTCCACCACCTCTCGGCACTAGTTTAGGCTGACCAACAGAGTCGCTCTCATTCGTTCTTCTTCTCGTCGGTGTGTGGACGTGAACTATGCTTTGGAAGATCAAACCGCGGCAAAGATGCAATGGAGGTCAATCGTAGTTGGTCTGGTCGTACTGAGACTCTCTCTCAGCTGTGTATTGTGGCTAGCTTTTGGACTAGGACCTAACGTTAGCTTGGGGTTCAACTTCCCTCTCGGTTTCAATTTGCGCAAATTGGACCTGCTTTTCCGGGAGGATAGGGACACGGACCCGAGGGGCAACTCCTGGTCCCAGCGCATACACGGACCCAGATATGACGAGGCGGCGTCTACCTGTGCAAAGGTTGACGAGGAGTCACCCAAGAGATCCTACCTGAGCTTCTTCGATGGCAACAAGGACGAGTACGTGCGCAGGTACAGCTCCTTCCCCAACACGCTGAAAGCGAAAATGAAGGAAATGGCCAAGGAGATGTTTTATTTCGGATATGACAACTATATGAAATATGCCTTTCCCGAAGACGAGCTGAATCCCATCGACTGTGAAGGGAGGGGGCCGGACGTGCTGAACCCGTGAGTCACTCAAAGCGGCGCACAATGCTGGACAGCCAGTTGTTCAACATCTTAACTATCTCCCGCACCCCTTGCCAGTTGTGTTTAGTTTGTTGTGAAAATAGTTAATAGTGTTGCATTACTGCACTCAGTGCTGAGCAGGTTGTGGTGGCTCATTCAGCTTTGCACTGCACAGGTCACTCACTTGGTTCCAGGGCCCGCTTCAGGGACATTACTGGGGCCCCATGCGTTTATGTGCCATTAAGAAACGATTTAGATTGTTGCAGTGAGACGCTTGTGAACATGAAACCCAGTGACGCAAGAGGGGATGAATGTGGGGGCTAAATCTAATAAATAGAAAATAGTAAAAATCATTTCCCCAGTGCTTAAAGTGACATCTGACAACAACTACTTTTGTCTGGCCCAAAGTTTTCTAATAAAATGGATGAATGAATAGTCGTGTAAAAACAAATAGTCAGATTGATCTGCAATAAAAATAAACTTGTTAACAGTTCTTATCTGATTACACGGATTAATCTAATACCTGGTAATGCTCTCAAAAATCTTACACACAAAGGTGTCACTAATCCTTGTCAAAGTGCTAGTGACTAGTGCTAGAAGCAACTTCTCAAATGCAAGCATTTTATCCACCATTATGTTAATTCATAATGAAAGTAACTATTACTTGCAGCCCAAGTCCATATTGATACTAACTGTGTAAGAGAGCAACCACAATTTGTCTTTAGATCAGTTTTGGTGATGTTTATTAACATTTTCCCAAACTACTGAACTCTTAACAGCGTTCATATTCGACAATGGATTTCAAAACTAAGACTGCCTTAATAGTGTGAAGAAAATAGGAAACAAATTCACATGGGGATGTTTCTTTTGTTCCATCTATGTTGTCACATAATGAAACATTTTACACTTATTCTAAACACTCCATGTTGTAAAATGTGCCTTTTGTTATGCGATTTTCCACACTAACCTGACACAACAATGTTTCACGGTTTTCATTTCAGGTCAAACATCAACATCAATGATGTCTTGGGGAACTACTCCCTGACATTGATTGACACCTTAGACACTCTTTTGGTAAGTTACATGAAGTTATTGGATCAGACTTTTGTTTTTCGTGGCTCTTTACACCCATTATATGTATTGTCCTTTTTTTCGCCAGGTGCTTGGCAATGTGACAGAGTTCCAGAGAGCCGTCAAGCTGGTTATAGATACTGTATCTTTTGACAAGGACTCGACGGTGCAAGTGTTTGAAGTAAATATCAGGTACAAAATGTTGTGACTAATATATATATATATATATAGTATATTATAGTATATATATATATATACACAATATATTAACTATTAATCTTTCTGTAAAAGGATTTTGGGAAGCCTTATCTCATCTCACATCTTGCTGACTGATCCAAAACATCCATTTGGCAAGGCGGGCTTTGAAGGTTATGACAATGAGCTGCTTCACTTGGCTCATGACTTGGCTGTCCGCTTGCTGCCTGCCTTTGAGAACACCAGCACCGGCATTCCTTACCCCAGGGTGAGTGACGCCGCTGTGGCCACAACTTAGAGGTACATTATACAAAGTACCTGTTAATATATGCACATGCGCTTTCAAAGGGACCCTGACTATTATGAATCATGTCCTTTTAAGAGATTTACATTGGCATCAGCTATGCACATCTGAAAGAAATAACACTTTAATCTCAGTTTTACAATTATTTTGTGAAATATACAGTCATTTCAAAGCATTGGTCCGAACCAGGCTGCTGGAAACCTGTGCCTCTATGTAAGCAACTGTTTAAACTAAAGATACAGATCAAACTGTATTTGCTTACAATAGCCACTTCCGTTCCTCATAGATTGTATAACTCTGCACAGTGTGGAGTTTCTCCACAGCCTTGCACACGTAGCAACAGGTGCAACCTAATTACGTGAACCACATTTTAATTATTTTCTGCTATGGTATTTTAGAAAGATAGTGCAACCTGTTAAAACCTAGTAGTTGGGGTTCCTTTGAATATGGTTTTAGCCCTGCCTTCTGTTGTTGTAATTATATACAATTACTATAACCAGTGGACTGTCTACAAACCATGCTGTAGCCTTACACAGGTGTGTCCCAAAATGCAGGTGAATCTGAAGACTGGTGTCCCTCCCGATAGCATCAATGAGACATGTACGGCAGGAGCCGGCTCTCTGCTGGTGGAGTTTGGCATTCTGAGCCGCTTGATAGGGGATTCAACATTTGAGTGGGTAGCCAGACGAGCCGTGAGAGCTCTCTGGAGCCTCCGGAGCAATGAAACTGGTCTTCTAGGTATGTGCAGCCGTTTATCGTAGATTTAACTTTGTATTTGACTTATTTTATTATACTAAGTTAAGTTCCTATATTTCGTAAGTGTTAAAGGCTCGACATGTTAATATGGTTCTCCTACATTTCAACTTTCTGTGATTTCTGTCCCCAGGGAATGTCGTGAATATACAAACAGGCCAGTGGGTTGGCAAGCAGAGTGGTCTCGGAGCTGGAATGGACTCGTTCTATGAGTATTTGCTCAAATCATACATCCTTTTTGGCGAAAAAGAGGACTACAGGATGTTTCAAGCCGCTTATGAGAGCATACAGAACCACCTGAGGAGAGGGTGAGTTTTGTACTGAGAAAAACAAATGTGACGTGCTTCATTGTATGCGCAGTGTGTGTTGGCAGCAGTAGGGGTATGAGGTTGTGCCCCACTGAAATATTTTAACAGCTATGCAAATTATTAACCAGGCAAAGAGAATAGCTGTTGCAGCATATTGTGTCTTACTTACATGAGATGGAAACGTAACACTTCGTTTTTTCCACTCGAGTAAAGCAACTATTTTCTTTAGCTGAGGGGTGGCCATGTGTTTGCACCGCGGTTGTTTCTGTACATTTATTTGTGTTTGAATGGACATGCGGAGATGCATGGGAGATGACGACGCGTTTTAAACTCCGTCCGCCGTCCCCTTTCTTTCCCCAGGAGAGAGTCCTGTAATGAAGGAGAGGGTGACCCGCCTCTCTATGTTAATGTGAACATGTTCAGTGGGGAAATCATGAACACCTGGATTGACTCCCTTCAGGCCTTCTTTCCTGGGCTGCAGGTGAGATTATACGTGCCAAGTCAAATGAGCCGTTGTATAAAACCGCACAAATTGTGTTGTATTGTGTTCACCCTAAAGGAAGGCTCTATCACTCTCTGTGTGCGCTAGGTCCTGAATGGTGATGTAGATAATGCCATTTGCCTGCATGCCTTCTACTATGCCATCTGGAAGCGCTTTGGGGCATTGCCAGAGCGATACAACTGGCAGCTGCAGGCTCCCGATGTGCTCTTCTACCCCCTCAGACCAGAGCTGGTGGAGTCCACTTATCTGCTGTACCAGGTGTCAACCCAGACGCGTTGTGACGCAGAATTGACGGTGGCGGTTGTCGATGACGGTTACCTTGTACTGAAGGATGATTTTTTAAACATTTTTTTAATCTGCTTTACTTTTACCACAGGCGACCAAAAATCCTTTCTACTTGCATGTTGGAATGGATATTCTACAGAGCCTCGAGAAAAATGCCAAAGTCAGGTGAGGTTCATTTAACATGCACCTTTAGTGGAGAGGTGTGTAATGCGTGTCTTCTTTGAGCTTTTGAACGGAGCTGTGCTATTCGCAGATGTGGGTACGCCACTCTCCACCACGTCGTCGACAAATCCAAAGAAGATCGCATGGAGAGCTTCTTCCTCAGTGAGACCTGCAAATACCTTTACCTGGTAAGTTTCTGTTCCAGCATTTCGGAGGTAGGGCTACACTGTACGGCATATTGGTATCATAGCATAATCTTTCATCGATGTTTGGATTTTAGATATTGCAGTAGATAAGCTGTATATGTTTCTGGACTGATAGATATATATATTTTTTTAAATAGATTGTTTACATTTTTGCTGGAACAAATGTATTTCTTACAATAAAAAAAAACGTCTCCTTTGGCTCCACTGTGGTCACACCGTTCTAGAACTAAAGCTTGACTGTTATTATTATTATATTGCAGCTGTTTGATGAGGACAACCCACTTCACAAATCCGACAACAAGTACATCTTCACTACAGAAGGCCACATCGTGCCTGTAGACCAGCGCTTCAGGGAGAAACAGTGGAATGACTTGTTTCCATGCGAGGAGGGAGCAATAACGGAGAGGGGGGCGAACTGCTGGCCACCTCCCAGCAACAACAGCAACGTAAGGCCATCGTTCTCACCGAAACCCCACCGGTCAGTTAATGTCGGTGTCGGCAAAAAACATTCCCTTCTCTTTTCTCTCCTCCTGCAGTGTAACAGGATCCCAGAGGAGCGGCGCTACACGCTGCCACTGAAGAGCGTCTACATGCGCCAGATCGATCATATGGTGGGACTTTTCTGAGAGAGGGCATGTGGTGGCAGTGGCTTGAACCAACCGCGAGTACGCCGCCTGAGGTGCAAACGCAGCGAGGTGAGAGAGCGAGGCTACCGACGGTTGATCAAAATCCTCGTCCAATCTGCTCTGCTGCTCAGGAAACGGACTAAAGGAAACCTGAGAATTCGATCACGTGATGTAATAATTAAAAAGCGTATCGGTGCTCTTGCTCTTGGGGCGCGTGAGTATGTAATCAACACGCACAAACTCTTTCTGCGAGCACCCGCACTTCACTACTTTGTGGCTGGTGATCATTTGAGATGGCGGCTTTAGAAAAGGTGGTGTGTGTGTGAGCAGAAAGAAGCGTCTGTCCAGGTATGAGTTTGTTTGATTTGTGTGTATGTTCTTAAATGACAGCTAAGCTGCAAATAATGTGTCGTTTATGGGAACAGTGCCAATCCAGCCACACGTGTGTCCATATACTGTATAGCCTACATAAATTCACCAAATACCTTTTTCTAAACGCAATGATTAGTGCCTCTTTACAGTTGATTCACTTGACTAGATCAGTGCTTTAATACAAGGGCTGCACATTAACGGATAGGAACAGGTGAGGACTCGTGCACACACTGTAGAACCCTGCTTCCTGTGAGGTTGTAACATATTTTATTGTGCCAGCAGAGACTCTGTTAGTCTTTTGTTTTCCCCAGGCTTTGGTTTTCCAAAATGTCGTAACAGCTGCCTTGTCTCTCAGCAGAAATACCCCCCCCCCCTTTTTTTTGGACCAGGATGAACTATATTCAGTTTTAGAAAGACTTTTGTTTTGCACTAAGTAACGCATAAGGAGTAACGGACAACATGATCCCAAACCGCTTCCTGCCTGATAACCGGTCTGATGGTACTGATGAAAACGCATTCTGTCCATCTCTCAGGCTTTAAGTTGTGTGCGAGTGTGTGTGTGTGTGCGTGTGTGTGTTGTAGAACGAGAGAGGTTCAGATTGACTTTTAGTGCCTTCAAATAGTTCTTGGTCTTTGCGGATGCTGTACAGTGCATATTATTTGTGGTCAACATGAGTATTTTCTTTTATGAGGCCACTGTTTTTATTGCGCAATAGGTGTCATTCCATGTCTGTGTACAGTTTCACACTGATAATGACATAAAGCGCCTTTTTTTTTTTTTTTTTTTTAAGACGAGATAAAACGAGCCATAGAGCCTATTTTTACGTAAATAAGTGAACACAACAGACATGTTCCGTGCAAACTGTCCCTCATAGTTTATGATTTATCCCATTTCAGAAAAGTCGGAAGTGATCATGTGCACCTCATATCTTTGGTCATTTGTTGAGAACTCAGGGTTTTAAGGGAAAAACAAAAAGCCATGATCAAAAATGCATTAAGGATGGTGTTTAGAATAGCCTTCAGTATTTATGATGCAAATGTTACACAATTTTTTATTTTTTTTTTCATCCGAGGTTGAAAACTCATCGTACTGAACCGAAGTACAGTTGTAATGTGAATATTCACGTGTGCCACAAACCCACAGAAAGGTAAACGTGGTCTCCGAAGCTTTCGTGTGCTTTCTGAATGGCTCATCCAATGTATCATACAGCCTCAGTCTTGCAGGGCTCAATTAGGGGGGGGGGGGGGTTGTGTTTTATTCTCATTAACTTTTCTATCATTCCTTCATGTTGCATATCGCAGCTTTTATTTAACAAAATTGGTCCAACATTATGCTCTGGAATATTTCCTTTGTGGGCATGTATTAAATTGCATCTCAAAATTAGGTTTGAGTACATTTTGACATTTGAACAGAGCTGGGCAAGATGTTTACTCCTGTTGCTTACTGTAGTTTCACATTGACTGTGCGGCCATGAAAGCAGTATTGATCCTCCCATCTAGCTCTATGCAAAAAAAAAAAAAAAAAAAAAAAAAAAAAAATGGTATTCAGAAAAGGTCAAACTGTTCCTTTAATCTTTACAAAATAAAGAAATTAACGAATGACAGATAATGAACAAGACATTGCTGTGTTGCTTTTTATTTGTCAAAAATGAAAAATAGTCAGTTCTCTACAGAAGCTTTAATAGATTTAATCCAAGTTTACAGTCAGTGGTTTATGTACAGGAGAGCTGGCTTAGAAGCCCGTATCAGTTTATCTTTAGACAATGACGTTTGAGTAGAAGTATTTGTATATATAGTAATTGTATTCACTGGCCTTTTCTCATCTATTGCAAAAGATTACCTATATTACTTACAACTTCCTTTGCTACCTAATTGGATTGTGTCTCAAACTACTAAGAAGTGTTTTCTAGTGGCAAGTTCTTTTTAAATGTCAAGCGGAGGTTGAAGGTGGTGGTTGACTGACTTGGAGCAAGAGACAATGCAATAGCCTGAGACCTATTCACATTAGTACATATGAGAGGATTTCACGTCTTATGCCAACTAAGGCTTATGATGCCTTAACTACAGATTGCATACCCATCCAAAGACTCAATTGAAAAGTTATATTGACTAAAATTCAACTCGTATGGAGTCTGTGCAGGGTTTACCGACTTCTGGTCTCAGTTGACCTCAAGTCTTTTGTCAAAGCTGTAACTTAGTGTTGAACACAAATAACAGATGTTTATGTTTTGTGTTCACTTGTTTGAGAGAAACTTGTTTTTTCGGGGACATTTTCTCATCTTGGGTCCTGGGTTTTTAATCGAGGAAGGGATTTGTAGAATACGACGAGGCACCCTGCATGGAGAGGTAAGAACAGAAAGAAAGAAAAACCGCGTTGGTCAGCCGGTCCAACAAATCGCTAGAATTGGTAATGCTATGCAAATGTTCCCCACCTTCATCGGGCTCCTCGGCATCGCTCTTAGAAGAGACCGCAGTCTTTCAGGTTTTCCTTGATGATGATGTCTGTTACGGCGTCAAACACAAACTTGACGTTCTCTGTGTCTGTGGCACAGGTCATGTGGGAGTAGACTTCTTTGATATCTCGACGCAAGTTCAGGTCCAAAAACTGCAATTTGATGTAGTTACCCGCATCCTCATAGGTGTTGGGTCCTGAATGAAAAGATCTCGGGTTACAAAATGACACATTCCTTTGGCTGTCGGTTTGCTTGACTTGAAAAGCCGCGGTTACACATGGACCGTCGTGACCGTACCGTCATAATCGGGGAAGCACATGCTGAGATGAGCTTTCTTGATTTTCTCAGTGAACACATCTTTCTTGTTGAGGAAGAGTACAATAGAGGTGGCGGCGAAGTAGCGGTGGTTGCAGATACTGTTGAACAAGTGCAGACTCTCGTGCATTCGATTCTGGGGAAGGGAAAAAAAAAAAAAAAAAAAAAAGGTTTCTTGAGAACGTCCGACTGGAATACTTAAAAAAATAAATAAACTATCCCAAAAAGGGAAAGCCACAAATTGTATAGTACTTAACGGGCGGATCAATGTATGCATGCAAGTATGTTAATGTGTATGTATACTCTTATATATTGATAAATGTGCATATATCTGTTTTCATACCACTTCATCGTCCTCCACCAGCACCATGTCGTAGGCGCTCAGAGCAGCAATGAAGATGATACAGGTCACACCTTCGAAACAGTGAATCCACTTCTTCCTCTCTGACCTCTGGCCGCCCACGTCAAACATTCTGGACGGAAAGAGAAGCACGTCATCGTTACGGGTTGCCCCGATCCCGACCTGTTCGGCCGCCAATGTCGTCCGAGACGCAGCACACCCAGTCACCTGAAATTCAGGTCCTTGAGGCCGAACTGGGTCTCGATGATACCAGTGGTCTTCACTCTTGATCGCAGCACATCCTGCTCGGTGGGCACGTAGCCCGGTTGGACCAGTCGCTCCAAGTCACTCAGGTAGCTGAGGGAGAATTGCAAACGTTGCGTAACCAGCGCTAAAAGGAGACTTTCAAGCAATTCTCTCTGGCAGTTTGGGGGATTTTTCTTACTATCCAGCAGAGTCGTTGAGCTGGTACTCTGAGGCCCTGTCATAGCACGACTGGATGCCAGAGTCCTTCCACAAACGCAGGATGATCTCTGCCATCTCTTTGGGCATGGTGCCTTCCTCGATGGTGTCGGCAAGATGCATGAGTTTCCTGGAGTCGTCCTGCAGGTTCACACACAAGCCACAATAGGTTTGGCCGTTCGCAATAAACCCGAAAGTGATCGGCACCAAATATGTCACTCGGGGGCCATTACCTGCTGATCAGAGTGGCCATAGTTGAGATTGAGCGTGTTCATGGCCTTCACGATGGCCATCATTGACTGTAGGGTGTTGCTATAGATGATGGTAATGAACTCCAAGCTCTCTTCCAGCGAGTAACCATCCTGGTGGATAATCCTGTGAAGAAGACAGCCATTTTATATGAATGCCATTCAGCATGTTGAGGGAACAGAGAAGCACTGATGTAGTGGGGCAAAGTATTTACTTCATCTGTTTGACAATTGTGCTTTTGCCAGATTCTCCAGCACCTGTAGGAAAGAAGAAAAACAGATTAAATGTGCTTACTCCCATTGATTGACGATAAATCTTCCTTTTATTCCGAACTGTATTTTAAAAAGCTTTTTCAATTTGAATGATTTTGGAAAAATAAGAACTCAGTGATTCATTGTGTTTTAATTCGAGTCGTGTGTATATGAATGTTTTTCTTTCTTTCTTTTTTTTTTACAATGAATATGAGACTCGGTTTCATAATACATCACACAGAAATATTGCAGATAACAATTTCCCTGTCAATAATTCTAGGTTTGGCGGTCGGGTATCTGTGTCCTTCAGGGATAAGCCCCTTTGTGTTGGAGGACCTGTTGTTTCAGGATTAACAAGGGATCGGGGTTGAGCGATTATAAAAGTGTCTTAGCAATTCAATGACACATAATATTAAGCTTTTACCAGACTCAAACACACTCTACCTCACAGTGCGTGTCCGTGTTCTGGTTCTGCAGTTCGGAAAACATGTACAAACCTCCTTCATCAATTACATTTTTTTGTTGAGTATTTACAAGTATGGTTAGATTAAAGGAGAGACGGAAAGTGTGATGTATAATTTGTCTTCTTATCCCCAAACGTTTAACAAGTGTAATGTTACACTTAGTGTACAGTCAGACATATATGATAACTATCTCTTAAAACACAAAGTAGCTACGTTCCCTCTACGGGGCCTCAGGGGGCCCCTTAAATATGTGCAGCCACATGTTGAGGTTTGTAATTGGAGCATTGAAGTCCCCACAGAGTCGGCTTTTCTTTTTCTTTACCCAGAAGCAGCAGCTTGACAGTTCTTGCATCCTTGTCGGCATCCTCCTTCAGCTTCTTCTCCAGCTCTCGGGAGCGTTTGTCCTCGGCGCTCGCCCCGGCCCCCATCTCTTACTTTTCCCCTGGTTTGGCCCTTTCTACCCGGTATGTATCCGGAAAAATGGAAGTAGGTCCTAGGTGATCGCCCCGGTGCCGTCAACGATGCAGCCGGTGCATCAACTGCCTGCAGCAATCACTGGAGAATGTCGGATTATTTCCATGTCTTAGGAAAGGATTTTGTTGCATCTCCCTGTCCACCTGACCGGAGAGGACCAATGGCGCACAAGGACAGCGGGGTGTTTTAGGGCAAGGGGGAAAGGTGTGAGGAGAAGCAGGCCTACGTCGGTGTCGGAGAGATCTAACCTTTAGGGAGACTTTGCTGTGCTCAGCGGAAGATAAACAGCGGCTCAAGTGCTTATCTCTCCCTGCAGTTCTGAGGTGCCTTTAAAAAAAAAAAAAAGTTGTAGGTTTTTGCGCCTAACTTTGTTCCCCCCTTTTGCCTCCTACGTCAGCGCCGTCGTAAAAATAACGAGGATGTGTGGAAGAACTTTTTTGTTGTTTGAGAGGAGGCGGATGAGAGGACACTATCAGCAAAAGCGTCAGTGTCTACTCTAGTGTCAACTGCTAGTGGGGTCGATGCAAAACACAAAGCCTCCCTGTCCAAACGCAAAGAACGGCACACAGACATTTCTTAAAGGATTGTGCATATAGAAGTGTGAGCTGCGAAGTACTTAACAGACTTTGCAGTTTCACCCGACAGATCCCATTGACCTCAATCTGAAGCTGGTCAGGGATCCTAATCTGCTCACTCGCAATTAGGCATGCACACATGCAGACTATGTCTTTGTCCATGTGTGTGTGTGTGTGTTTGTGAGAGATATTTCCTTGAGTTTACTTTAAACCGTACACTCCTCTGTGGACTGTGATAGCAGACAACTTTGAATGGGAATGGAAAGTAACTTACATTTGCACGGTTACGGCACTGCGCTTGTGTAAATGGTATGTTGCAGGTACATTTAAATAGTGACAAAATAAGGAAAAGAGGAAAAAACAACCCAACTCAGAAGGGGAGATAACGAAATGAAAGAGGTAATAACTACCAGAGTCCAGAAGTCACATTGAGGCCCAAAATGATCCCTTTCCCCCCCCCCCCCCCCCCCCCCCCCCCCCCCCCCCCCCCCCCCCCCCCCCCCCCCCCCCCCCCGATATCATTTTACACAATGACATAAAATCATGATGACAGAGGAGTTTAATGACGTATTGGGGATGTGGGGATGTGGGGACTGTGGTCCCGCAGTGGCTCCTTCTCACCCTCTGTCCTTTCCTTTTGCCTCCTCCTGTTTTTGATGAGAGTCTGTTGTGTGGGCGGAGCCTCCGGCTGATTGCCTCTGTCCGGCACCTGTGCTCCTCCTCACCTGCGACCCATTCCACCAATCAACGGCTCCAGTTTAAAACCCCAGCCGTTCGCACCACTCGTTGCCATTTCGTTTAACAACCTGGTCTGGTACAGACTTTACTCTTCTTTGTGGTCCCCGTTTTTTTTTTCTTTGTTGCGGTGGATGTTCATTGATATTACCCCGACTCTCCCGTGTCCAACTTTCCCTGGATTCCTGCTCCTCTCCCCCGCCACCATTACCACTGTTCTCCCTCCAACATTCCCTGATTTTCATCTCCTGTGAGTTCAAAAATCTTATTCTATTCTATTCTCTACTGCCCCCCCCCCCCCCACGGGACCCCCAAAAAAAAAGCAGTCCCCCCCCCCCCCCCCCCACGAGGAACACTAAAACAAATGCAGTGAAACATATAGACGTCAACGCAAGTGACCATTGCAAACCCTGTGCCCGTCACTGTCCAACAGAAGAGAGCACGTGTTATTATAAAATATAGAGCTTTAATTTATTAGTTCGCAACATTGATGAGGAAGAAAAGATAAAAGTAACTTTTTTTTTTACGAGTCATTACAATAACATCAACTGTGCGTTATATCATACATTACTTTACCTCAATGCCTCCGCAAAAGTCTGCCAAATAGGGAAAACAAAAAAGATGCACGTTGAAAATATATGCACAGCTGTTTTGCAAGTTTCTGAGAACTAGAGAGAGAGAGAGAGAGAAGAAAGGAGACAGCGTGGGAGTGAGAATTAGAGGATTTAAAATCACCATCGGACCTTTCTTTACTTTCAGTGTTTCACGCCATTTGAAAGCTGTGAGCACATCTTTCTTGCACTGATAGCGTTTCCATATTCCCCACGACGAGAAAGACACTCACTGACATCCACAGCAACAAAGCATTTTAGACATATACCATATACAACACTGTACATGCCATGCACAATGAAAAGTCACCCTCTGAAGATCGCTCTCTCCAGGTTCAGCAAGTGATCGGCTTGATAGTTGTTGTACTTGTGACATTTCGACATGACGTATGTGGCACGGTGGATAGCGGGGTGGCACTGCACGAGACTGACAAAAAGTAGCTGTGAAAGCCCTGTCGTGAGCCCGCCGATACAGTTAACACAACACCGATTAAAAGGGCCAGTCCTCAAGCACTTCAAACAACACATTTGTCACCGTACTCGAACTGAAGTGTCGACTGGTCAAGTGGCCGGACACAATATTCACTTTGTGAAAACCATGTTTAGCATAGGACTGTCAGGAATGCAAACTTTGGATTCATTGGAAGCTAACACAAACCCTTCAGCACACAGACTCCATGCTCTCTCGTGAATACACTGTATAATATGCCACGGACATATGTGTAGTATTTACTGTTTATCCAGATCGTCAATTTGGCCACAGAAGGTGCTTTCAGGTCTTTCGTAGTTATCGAACGCAACCTGTCACAAAGTCACACGTAGCTGCCTGCTGGAATTTCTAACCTCTACGGAGAGATAAGACAAGACAAGGCAATGTTATATTTTCAGCCTTTTTTTTGTCGTTGAAAGAGCCTTCCCCCACCCCCCTCAAAAAAAAAAAAAAACATCTCATCACGAAAATCTCGTTCGGTAAAGGATACGACATTGAGATGTGCTATTCACACGTTGAGAGAAAAACACTCCGCAGCAACGGGTTTTGGAAGAATTTGGGCGGGTGATTTGTTAGCATTGCCTGAGGCCAGGCTGGACCACATGGCCGTTCGTTCACGGATGACTGTTACAAGTTGTCGCAGCTTCAGTCTGTGGGCATCGCTTTATCCTCGTATGTCCCATGAAATGCCGTCATCGTTCTGTCAACAGCTTCAATCTTGCAGTCGAAACAAATTGACAAAAAAACAAAAACAAACAAAACCTGTCCGATACACAGTAGAGAGTTCTGGTGGAAAAAGATCAGAGAAGTTCGAGAAGGCCAGAGACTTCCCGACTCCACTTCCAGCTTAGACACCGAATACTGCCAGCAGTCACGTGATCCACCGCGGTCAGTTCCTGAACACGCGTTCATCGCCCCTCGTCCATGTGCGGATACTTCTAATGTCCGGCGCTACTGTTGCTGTTTCTCAAAAACACCAAACATAAAGATATTCTCAACATAATAACACATTGTTATAAAGAAATAACACTAATAATAATATTATAATAACAACAATATTTGCACAGATTTACCTATTCACAAAAAAACATGTTTTCTAGATACGTACAAAGAATTCCTTTTTACAACCTACAATAAATATTGTGTATTATTTTTTTTTTGTAACAGTTACAAATAAATTGTTTGATGCTGTTGCTTTTGGTTGCAGTGTCTCTTGTCCCTTATGATACCTTGATTTTTCTATCATGTGACTGGAGTTTTTTCACTAAATGGACAGAGTTGCAGTGTTTAGGAGTGTTTAGGTTGTGTGCACGGGTGGACGGGGGAGGTTTGACGATGATGGGGTGTGTGTGTGCGTGTGTGTGTGTGTGTGTGTGTGTGTGTCTGGCTTCTCAAGTCTCGGCTGGTGTTGTTTGCTCATCATGATGCCGACGGTTGCGAGGTTTCTTCTGTTCTTTGAGCTCCTTCAGGCTTTTGGCCTTGTTGTCCCCGTGGCTGACGTCTCCTTGCTGCCAGTAGTCTTGGCAGTACTGGTTGATCAGGCCCATCTCCGGCTGGCTCAGGATGGTCAGCAGGTCCTTGTACTGGCCGGCACTCGGGGTCCAGGCGCTGGACTGCAGCGGCGGCAGGGCCGGGCTGCCCGTGTCCACCAAGACGTTGTTGACCGTGCGGCTGGAGAGGACAACGAGCTGCAGTTTGACCAGCGTGTGTTTGAAGTTTTTCTCTGTGGACGTGCACTGGTAGATGCCGCTGTCGGAGGACTGCAGGGAGCGGATGAGAAGACCTTGTTCTGTTTTCAGGATGCGGCCCTCTGAGCGAATCTGGCAGGAAGGACAGTGGGAAAAAAGGCTCAGCGCCGATGAACTTTTCAAACTGTTGTCTACAAAGAAGGCTTGGCCTGGATGTGGAGCCTCCTTTCAGAGCTTTCCAACTTTGCTCACCTCTTTCCTCCTGTCACTGTTTTCCTTTTGGAGGTGCCACTTCAGAGACATATGAGGAGACCGGGCCTGGCACTCCAGAAATGTGGTGCTTCCCTCCACGCCATACAGAACTGTCTCCAGCGTGTTCTTGTTTGCTATAAAACATGTGAATGTATTTGATGTATTATTTATATTTGATCTATTATTCATATACACATAGATATATTTATATACAGTATAGTCACGTGTGCGCAGCTCACCATTAGAGTTATAACCTCTGCACTGGCGAATTGGGTTGCCGTACTTCACATCCTGTCGACGGCTCCGTCTAAAGGGGTCAGATCAACAAACGAGAATAAAAGGGTTCACTTCAACATATTTTCAGCACATTTTCGCCCCCTGCGCTGAGGCATCGATGGGAGCGTTCTTGAAACAAACGCTCACGCATTTCTGTCAACACTATCTTGATCCTCACCTCTTCTGTGAGGCCGAGTATCTTGAGCAGGATTTGCCATCCCAGGCACAGTACGGGTCCCTGGCCAGGCAACAGTCAGCACAGGCCTCCCCGTACACATCACAGCGATGGATCGCTAGGTGGGTCACACCCAAGACTGACCCAACATACAATTGTTGCTACAATAAAAACACATGTACCTATCAGAATGCAGAACAGACATCATGTACACGTTCAATTTTGGTTAAACTTAACTACAAACATTTTCCAGGTAACTTACCCGTTTGGATGAAATTTTCATTGTTGTAATTGGCGTGGGAACCTGTAGTGTTACAGTTATAATCAGCATTAAATAGGTAGGAAACATTTTTTTTTTATTGATGGGATAGACGATAGAGGTAGACGGATAAAACAGAACATGGGGGGTTGACTGACCTTGAAGACCTCCACTTCCTCTAAGACCAGCTCCTCTGTCTGCAAGTCATCTCTTGGCAGGACAATCACTTTCTGGACTGTGCCCTTATCTGTAAGTCACAAGAGAAAGGCACGTTAAACTCATACATGTTATGGATACAAATTCGATTGTGATTATTGATTTAACCAGGATTAGTGGTCATTAAATATTATCGAGGCCACGGACCTGTTCCCAGGAAGAGCACCTCGTAGTTCCCGTCCGCCGCTGTCACTTGGTCCACGGCAATTGCGGTGAACTCGTAGTCCACGTTGGTTCTGACCACCAGGGGGCGCTTGTGCACTGGGTATACCGGGTTGTACATGGTGGGGTGGTTTCTCATGAAGTTGATAACCTCATCTGGATAATCCTTTGTGGACTTCATGTTGGGGGTGAAAGTGCCTCCAGGACACTGTCGACAGAAAACGGAGCCGAATTGTCACACCTGTGATTTACCAAATCTCTTTTGAGCGTTTGGAAAATGGAGAATTGTCTCTGTAATTGGAGGTAGGCGATCATATCAATATATAACAAATATATCTCTTTTTATAGTTTACAACTTACAGTGCCCGGTCGTGGGTAGGGAATCTTCCCCGTGTATGCCACCCACTGATAGTTGGGCCCTTCCTTGTGGGCGAAAGGTCCGTTGAAGACCATACGGATGTCAGCCATGGAGTAAACGCACACTGCCGAGCCTTTAAAGACGGCTCTGGAGGAGGGCAGGAGGAAAAGGGTGAATGCAGAGAGACGGCAGCGAGTGGATACAGATTAACTCACTCCCTGAGATAATTACTATGGGTGCTCTCTGTGGCTGGTAGAAACGACTTCCTTCCCACGTACTCAGTCGGCCTCTTAGAGGAACGCACTGAAACATTATGACGCACAAACACACACTCAGAGCGACTCAACCAGAGTCAAGCTGTCTGATACACTGACATACAAACACCCACGTACTGCAGAGAATCGCCGGAGCTCAGGCTCTCGCCGCTGTGTGGTGGGTGTGCTATGTTTGTTACTCCTGTCATGGGCCTCTATCATTAGCGCCGCATGTGTTTTTATCAGCTGGGTTAAAAATGAGCTGGATGCCCCAGGAAAGGACGGCAACAATAACAGTATTTGGGTCTCAAATACATTAATCAAGACGTGTTTATTATGACTCGGTGCGCGCATCTCCCAGCTTGTGTGCAGTCGCAATCTCAATTTACATGTCTGGTAGTTTGCCTTGAATTTTAATGCTATGTGCTGGGTGACAGTTTGCTATTAAACCCGACCTATGAGGAACTGCAGGCTCAGTCAATCTCTGAGAATCTCTTGCAATCCCCTCTGGGCTCCAGATTCACTTTGTGTCTCTCTTCTGTAGCCTGAATTTGACAGGCTGCATGCAACGCAGCATTTTAATATCGGTGAGAGCCGACACCTTCAGGAGAGTGAAGTGAGTGAAAATGAATAGAAAACTGCAAGGGAAAACCAAATTACACCTTCCCTCTAAAAAGTGCATTCAAGTTTGAGAGTTCATCAAAAGCTGTCGGTCACTTACCCTGAAACTGAGAAGACTCCATAGATAACAGGATTCTTGGTGTCTTGAGTTGGCTGGATATACACATCCCCTGAAAAAAAAAAAATAGACAATTTGTTATAGTAGTCACACTACCTTACTTTACGAGTTACCGAGGGAAACGGGTTCAGATCACAACTACACTTTATTAGTATCCAGATTCAACCAGGTTCCAACTGACAGTTATTCTAATTGTGACTTATGGAGAATCTGTGTGTCCTACATGTGGGACTTGAGGGAGAGTTGCTTGCGAATTGTGGTCACTAGAGCCACAACGAGAACCTGAATTCAAGCTCTTCCTAAGCTGAAACTACCCTGCCTCAGTTGGGAATATATGTGAAATGGAGACCTCTGGTGAAACATGGCTTTAATAGGAGCCATATGCATCCAGTGACTGTAAGGGTTGAGGCGTTTCTGAACCCTTCAGATCCCCTGATGACTTAATGAGAGAAAAGTGCAAGGAAAAACAATATGGAAGAAAAAATAGAAATTAATTTAGAGACAGGTTGAGTAGAATAACACCTCGCCCGCACTTGAACACATAGGTCCATTTATTGCATCGCATCAATGGGAAACTAAAGAGACCCCTCGTTTCAAATGGCCTTGAGACCCCTAAGTATAACAACGACCTATAGTGGAAAGTCTTTGGAAAAATACCAATTGCAAAGAACAGGCATGAAATCCCATCCTTTGCCTTTATAACCCGAGCTATTTCTCACGGTTATCTGTCGAGCTATTAATCGGACACACTCCAGTAAGAACACAGAGCCACCTTCACCCTGTTTGTCCCTCAGATGTCACCGTGAACTTGGGGAGCGGCAGTAAGGAGCGCAAAATGCCAAGCCACAGTTGTGCACTTGGAATTATGTGAGGGGTTAAAGGTTGACACTTGGCATTATCTAGTAGCGTGCACAAAATCCACGCGAGGGAGCTTAAATTCACATGGCTTGTTCAAAGTCATCATTTCAGACTCCAGAAAACCCTTTTGATCGTGAGTTTTAAAACTCTTCTGGGGAAAAAAACAACAACCACCTTTTATGTCAAGGTATAAAAATCACAAGTAATGGCTGCACACTAAAGCAAAAATTAACTTTTGGCAAAAGGTGTTGAAATTCGTATCCCATCCGACGCCACTTTGACAGACCTCCTGGCGCGGTGAGAGGAGAAAGAAAGAAATCAGTCGGGAACAAGTTGCGTCACAGCGGCTTTTGTTTCTCATGTGTCAGACGAGACAGACACTGTGAAGTAGCATCCCATTAGCAGAGAAACATTTTACGTAATGGCTGTAAGCACAAAGACTGGGGATAAATAAGGTGTTGCGAAGAAACTAAAGAGATGCACTCAACGAGTAGTCCCTGGATGGAAGTAGGGTTGTCAAATGACTACAGATTGTATACGATTATCTCCGTGATAGCCGCTCTCGGAGACGCGCACCTAAAATATGCTGTTGAAATGTCCGATTGAAATGTGTGATTACATCGAACACCAACAAACAAAAAGCAGCGACAAAACATGCCCGCTTCTTCATAGAAAAAAATGAAAGGGTTTAGGGCTTTGTGGACTGCAGTCCCGTAAAAAATAACTCAATGAAAAAATGTTTCACTCTATAATTACATTTTAGAAAAAGGCAATAAAACTTTATTGCCAACACATTTATTCTCTTTTTTTTTTTTTTCCCCCCAGTCTGGCAGACATCTCCGTCTCTCTGGTGCGTCTTTTTCACTCTGTCTTTATAATCCGCCATTCCCTGGGTAGAACACCGAATGCTGTTGCCTCAGCCTCGCCGTCTAAAGGTACGCCACTCTCTCCCATGAGTGCCCACGTGCAACCGCTCTGAAGCCTCTGCTGGGCTCCCTCAGAACCAGCGGGACATAGAATGCATTTCTACATGGCTGTGTCTGTGGTTGCAGAAAGGCCGACCGCAGAGCTCTGTGGGAGTTTACACTGCCCCTCGGGACTCACGGTGACCTCACCGCGAGTGCTCATCTGCACTAAGACAAAGGCTGACCTGCTGTGCACACACTAAAAGCACCGCAGCGCTGACACTCGATGCCCTCGATACCTCACATGCGTTTGCAACTTGAAAAGCCTCATTGTCCTAGGGGAAAAAAAAGTGCTTTTTAAAAAAAATCTCAACTGGTGGCTCTGTTGCACAAATTGAATGAAAACACGACGGCTGGCAGACGGAGGGAAAATTTGCGCATAATATCTGTACAGAATATTTGAGGCAACGCAAAGTATTTCATCAGCCTGACTGTGTCTGCGTTGTTACTTTGAGTGTGGCGTGATGTGATCAGGTCCCAGCCACACTAAGGAATCTTAATAAATAAGAAAACGCATTTTCCTGCTGAAATATAGAAAAAAAAAAAAAAAAAAGTCAGAAAAAGTAGTCGATGCACTCCTGCGCGTACCGCCAGTAGCTAGTAGTATTTCGAGATTTTCTGCAAATCCCTGCCTAATCCTATCACTCTTGTGAATGCTGGCCAGGCTGGGATGATTAGCACGGAGTAAGACTGATCCAAGCTGCTCATTATTTTAATTATGTGTGTGTATATTTGCTTTTCTAACGCGTGCTTGGAAAAGTGCAAATTCTTCCGAGTGCTGATGTTGCTCGGAAGGCGGAGCGCTCTCAGTCTTACGTTCGGGACGGTACCTATTTAGGATGGCCCCCACCGTATGAGAAGCCATGTTCGTGTTCAAAGGAATATACACGCCAAGATTAACATGTATGTGTCAGTGACACCTTAATCCAAAGCCGCAGCCTCCCTGGGATTCTTACCGGTACCGCTGTACGCGAGTCGAGATGTGCTAAAGGATGGCTTGCCGCCGTGCATGTCCCGACAGCACAGTAAGCCGTTGGCCTACGCACTGCAGCAGAATCTCAGCAACAGTGGATTACCATAATGGTGAAAGGAGGCAGTGCAAATGTGAAGAGAAGTGCACAATCCAGCAAGTTGTTGATTCTGGAGCAGTCAACAAAAAGTCCATCTGGAGAGCCTTGCTTTTCATGGTCCTGGCTACATGGTCATTTGAGAATTCTCCCGTTCCTTCTGCCAAGTTTTTTTGTCCAGACTTACTCGCTATTGTTCATGACTCTAAGCAGATGCCTAAGATGACCGAGTTTTAGATTATGATTTGTAAAAGCGCCACGTTAAAGGGGCTGCAATTTGTCGCTTGTGAGGGGGAAAAAAAAGAAGAGGAAAATTTGCCAACTTTTAGATACTGATTATTGGAAAAATTGTGGGCACATATGAAAGGAGGCATCGGAGATTCCCTCATATGGTCAGGCCTCGCGGGAGGGTGCTGAAAGAAAAAAAGAAAAATATACTCACTAAGTTCATCAAAGTGAGTCTCCATGCCATCAGCTCCGGGCACCGAGCAGATGAGTCGAGCCTTCAGAAATGTGCTCCACTTGTTGACCAGGCAGCAGTGTCCACCGTCGTCATTCTGCGAGGCAGAGACACACAGTGGTCATTCATCCAGCTCAACGCCAAGGGCCCGTCCAGTGTCTGACCAACAGCTGTTTAAAACAACCGTCCAAAATAGCCGCACCGGCTCTGTTGTTTTTGGGCATGTTTGAATAAAGATCGGCTCTGTGTCTCAGCCCGGCCCATCTGCTCCAGAGGTCAGCCAACATCTACTACGGCGGTAGACACTCGAGCCTTGGGAAAATGATTCATTGGCTGGAGCCCATCAGACTTCACAGAGTCCACAAGATTTGCATGGGCGGAAGAGATACATTTTGAGATCTATCTTTACCTCCTGTAGCACAGAGTGCAGAGGAATTCGGTTTTCAAATTTGTTGCGGTCTTTGGTTAAAGGGTGGCAAGTTTTATGCTCCAGACTCCGGCGGAAATGTTTTCGTTTGTTTTTAAAGGCCGAGATAGAGGCACGGTTTGCGGTGGCAGTGTCAGTTGGCTGGATTGATTTTGGATTTGGGGGGAAAAAAATCAAAAATCAAAAATCAGGCTTCCCATTAGAGGAAGCCTACCATCCTTGGGGATCTTTCATCTTGCTCGATTGGGAGGTTCCCATTTGTGGAGTTAGATGTGTGTTTTTATCATTTCATGTCACTTTTTAACAAATTCAGGGTGGAAAATGTGATAAGTTGGTGACAGGTAAAATAAATTCCACACCCGGATTGGGTCAAAGGTTTTGTTTTAACCAATAATTTAGTGTGGACGCCAGGAAATGAATGATGTCTCTGTCGGCCTCGGCTATGCTTTGCATTTGCGATGAGAAAAGAAAATCTGTCAATGTTATGACACTAACAGACTAAACTAAGATGATGCACATTATAGCCCATATACTAACATTGTCTAAAAAAGCATGCAAACATGCTGATCTAGGCATTGGCGTAGCTCAAAGCACTGCTGTTCCAAAATCCGGCCTGACTAGCTGAGGACTCATATTCTTGTTTGGTATACAGCTACAGTAAATGACATACTTTTGGTGAGTGCCTCTTGCGAAAACAGGGGCATCCTGACATCAGACATTTTTCTGAAATCCACCTAGAGATGATTTGAAAGTTTAGGAGGCCGTGTCAGTTTTTTTTGTCTCTGGTGAGAAAACGGCGCCCCGGGCCACAGCACTACCTTACAAAATAAACACAGATGGGGCTTCCCATGGATGTCTATGCGTGCGCACAGATGTAGACTAAAGTAAACTCTGCCACTCAAACATTTAATCCAGAGGAACAGAAATAACAGAACCCTTCCCGAAGATAGTCCTTAAAGCACACAGCAGATATTTTGCGTTCTTGTTTGGGATGTGGTGAGAGCTCGTTCTTTGCGCTCGGCAGTAACTGGTGATCACGGGGGGACCCTTTCTCTCTGGACCTCTTCGGCGAAACAGGCACCAGACTGTAACGTTATGGAGACATATAAACCTTTCACTGCTCATGATCAACATGAGGCTTGCTGACTGGTGTGATAACTCACCAGGCAAATCCGCCCTATCCTGGACTGGGTCATGGGACTCTGGCCCATCTCAGAGGCTTTCTCGCGGAAGAAGAAGTAGAGCTTGTCATCATTCTTCTCGGCGCTGTCTGGGATGAGGTGTGCATGGACAAATGTGGGATCTGAAGAAAGGAGAGATGAATGGAGATGGCATTACTGGCTGTGCAGCACATGTTGCTCTACACACACGCGGAGTGCAAATGTGCAGACTCCACCACACATAAAAGGTGGCGGGGAGTCTGCGAGTGCTGAGGACTGTTCACATCCACAATTCGTCAAGTCTGTGAGGGGCCTCCGGCAGGCACCTCCAGACTTTTGTGGAAACATTAACTATTATATACAGAAATACAGATCCATCTTTTTTTTTTTTAGAAACAGGGCCAGCAATATTCCCATGTAGACTGCGACGTGAAGATCTTAAATTAATTTAAAAATATCACATGACTTCTGTAGTCACACACAGATAATATATTCCAAAGTGAGTTAGAGTGAATGACCTTATTTGTTTCTAATTGCTTACATCATAAGGAAGGGATCCTTTATGCTCAATCACAACAGCAGGAACGATAACGGCTACCATATGTTCCGACAGATGAAAAATGTGAATCTATACTATCTTCCGTCTGTGTGTGCTTGGTCAAAGAGTTTAAAGATTCAGTCACACTAAATATTTAAATTCCGACAAAGTCACTGGATGGGGTGAAGGAGAGGTTTGTAATCACTGACAAGCCTAATGTAGACCCCACCCCCTCATTTCTTCCTAGTGACAATGCTGACTATGGCATCGTGGGGCGCTCCCACTGGCTGACTTACTGGGTCACCACTGGACACGCAACACAGGGTGCCCCTCCCCTCTGTGACCAATCAGGGTCCCAAATGGGGACAAACCAAAACCAGGGGGGGAAACACAGTAATGGGGGAGGGGGAAATGTTGCAGAGATTCCACATGGCTGATTAGCAGGACTCAGGTGTCCCAATTCTGTGGACCACTACCAGGGGACTGTTGTCAGGGCAACGGGGTCAGAGGAAAATCTGGGAGCCAGCGACACAGGGGGAGGCCATGATTGATTTGAAAACATCAACCGAGAGCACCCAACGTGCTTTTATAGTGCTGTGACAATCATGGTTCATTGGACAGCAGAGGCTGCTCCGAGTCATTATTGGCATTCAGGAATTGTGCCCTACTACTACACAGCTGACCTTGTTTTCAGCCTCTGCAGGCATGCAGGCAACAATTAGCGCTGTGCATTTCATGATTCAAGTCAAATGATCAATAGGTCATGGAGAAGGCTGGGCAAATGGTTATCTTATTCCTAGGAGGCGCTAGTAAGGAATGGGATGCTTTTCTGGGAAATGTGGAAGCTGTACCTGGATATTGCCGGAGACATTAAAGCGAGGCTCCTATGGAGCCGAGGAATACAATAAAAACGATCTGGACAGAGATGAGTGAAAGTAACAAAGCTGGGTGCAACGTTACCGTTCAACCATCTGGAGTTGTACTGATCGGTCCTCATGGCCGTCTGCTTCCCCAGCGTACGGAAGATGGCAGAGTCTGTTCCCATGAAATCAATGTAAACTCCTGCATACAGCTCCCCATCTGTGACACACAGAGAAAAGAGGGTAAGGTTGCGGAGGTGAAATCGTGACACCTGTACATATTTTTCAGGTTGAATGGGAGTCAAACAAAAGTGGCATCATCCTTCCAGGTTTCATCACAATTAGACCAATAGCACGCATCTGCAGTATCTGTGGTCATCCAAAGATTGAGATTAACTACATGATGATTACATACATCATACTTCTAATCAAACTCTGTTCACAGGAGTCCAAAATGTCAATAGTGTCAATAGTGACCTCGTCATTATATTGTAATCATACTTATGCTCATTAGACCAATCGAGACGGGTAATTTGAAGGGACAGCTGGATTCCCACCTCCGTGCGATTTCATGTCGTGGTGTAGAGATTGGGGCCAATGAAAGCCTTATAGTATGGCGTGTCACATAGGTTAGCGCTTGATTTGACAAAGCTTGACCCCGAGCTCTCATGTCTGACGTCTGCATGAACAGAAATGCCCAGAGCTTCATTTTTCATGCATGTCAAAACGATGAAACTTAAGAGTTCATGCTGTCGGTGTGAGAAACATCTAGTAAAACAGTGGTGGAAAAATAAATCTTAATGCCTAAACCAGGGAAATTCCAGTTTCCTCTGTTGTGTCAGTGTGGTATGTCTCTGCCCTTCCAATTACGTGTAGGTGATTTTTTTTTTCTTTGCTGGTTTTACAATTTTGCTCGGTTCAGCGGTTGAGCTGACAATAGCCTCTTTCTTTGCCCCACAAACACACACACACACACACACACAGGACAGGAGGTCGGTAATCAACAGCCATGCTTGACCACCTGTAAGCTGCTGACAGCAAAGGACCACCCACCGACATGAGAGTGCACAATTCACTCTAACCATATCAAAGAATGCATATCTGTGCAGTTGTATATGGTTTAAAAGTAAATGTTGCCGTTAATTTGAGTGTTCATTAACACTTTGTAACTTTAGAGCACAATAGGAGAACCGGTTACTTACTGATCAAAGCCGACACGCTGTTAAGTTTGGGGTCATAAGGGCATTTTCCTTTACCAGAATCCACTTTGCCGGGTTCAAGTCGGAAAATATATTCCTGTGATGGTGAAGAAAAAAAAACATTAGTAACTCAAATGGCAACGGATTTACCATTGCAACAGTGTTGAAGGAATTGTTTTAATTGTTTTTTTAATTGGGTCGGAGTGTTATTTTTTTTTAAAGCAGCATGTGCAAGGCACTTTGAAGTATACGCCAACATTAGCATCAAACTAATAATGTGATCAGTAGGGAGACAAAATAAAAAAAAAGGATGAGGGGTGAGCTGTGACCATATAGGCACTGAGCAACACACTCTGACAGGACCACTGGATCCGCTGAGGGGGAACAAAATGCATAACAAAGCCTGTTATCAGTGAGATGGAGAGGTGGAGGAAAATGCTGAGAGCAATCCAAAAACTCATCCACCATGCGCCTGATGTTAGTGGCTCAAACGAGAACAAGAATCCATTACTTCACAGGGAAAGAGGACATCTTGAACATCTGTGTCAACACTGGGTGTGTGTCTACACTGAGTTTTGTCGGGTACTTCAAAGCTGCCTGGTGATGCCTGACAGGTAGGAGATATGTGAGGGAAAGCAGAAAAATGTCAACGCTGCATTTCCAAATCCATTCTTGGATCTTTCCGCTTTAAACAAGACACCGCCAGACTCAAAAATAAGTGTTGCGATGAAAGTGCTACCTTCTGTAACAACCTAAATCAACATCAAACCGGTAACAACTCAGACACTTGACAACTTTGCAAAAAATATTTGATACCGTCCTTCAAAAACACCAGCTTGCTGCACATTTGTCGTCTCCGTGTGCTTTAACTGACAAAGATTTGAAATAAACATTGTAACGTGATAAAAAAGAAAGTGAGTCCAGAGTGAGTCGGGTTTTTTTTTTGTTGAGGGGTGCCTCTCACAGCTTTGGTGTCTACGTAAAATCTCTCCTGGCAACCATTAAATGAATAATGATAACACAATTGCAAGGCAGTATTTTGTGTTGAGTGCTGCTGGAATAGGCTCCTCCACAAAAATACATCCATAGCAAACCTTTTTGCCTGTAGACGTATTTGGAGACCCATCGGGTCAGAAAGCTCCCTAAAAAAAACCCCAAGATAAAACAAACAAACACACAAATGTTTTCGCTACTACTCCAACTGAGACCGACAACGTAGTCCAGGTGGGCACCCGACTGAAAAAAGCCTTTACGAAATTCCCTTCTGCCCACCTTGGCCTCCAAGTGCTCTGATGTAGTGCTGTAGTCTGCAGCCCGACTTGTTCTCCCTCCCGACTGGGATGCCTGTAGGAAGAGGGACCCCTAAAACAGAGACATGGCACAGCGGGCCATCTTATTACCGACATTCGATTTTCAGATCAATGGTTAATTCAACTGATGATGCCTGGGACATTCACAGAAACAAGAGCGGAAAAAAGGGGTGAAAGTAAATTGGACAGAAATTGGAAAGGAACTGGAGTTGAGCAAGAGACCCTGGCGGATGACACTCATCGTTTAGCAGCCGTGTTAGATCAGACTCAGTGTCATGCGAACACAGCTTGAAACACCATGCATAAACCATGCAGCATCAGGACAGAAGATAGAAATCGGAATACAACACACAATTGAAAAGCAAATGTGACTTTGATGAGAAATGAAGAAACAGTATTGAAGGATATTAAACTTATATTACAATTCATTTTAATAATGGTATGCCACATAATCCTCTAGCACAGGGGTGTCCAAAGGTGGGGCGCTAATCCCGACAGCATAATGCAATCCTTCGGCCTGTCGGTGGGGAGGGATTACTCGACAGGCCAGATCAAACTGCACAGCGGCCGCAGATGGCCCACGGGCCGCAGTTTGGACACCCCTGCTCTAGCATGACTGAAGCATACTGAGTAAAAATTTTTTTCCCCTGGGTGGGTAGATTTTTGATTTGGACCTTGAAAGGCAGACACAAAGCATGCCAAAGGAGCTCCGACATGTACAGCAATCAACACACAGAACAGTTTTCTGATGAGAGTAAAAACTGTGACAGTTAACCAAAGGACAAAAAAAGTGCGAAGCCCTCTGTGGGCCACGGTGGCAGAAATTCGGAACAATTGGTTTCTGTTTACATCTACTCTTACCGAGGAAAACCTTTACAGTGTGAAGCAACATAGCTTGTGGGCCTCAGGGGAGAAGCTGAATGACAAGAGGCCGACTGACCTTTACATTGAAACCTGAACCCTCCATTTGAACGGTGAGACTAAACAGGCCGACCGAATGTGAACGTACGTGTGCGGACTGTAGCCGGGCTCGGCCAGCAGCTGCTGCCGCTCTGCGCGGCCGTCGCGCCGGAACGAGGGAGGCATGGAGGGAGGGGGCGGAGGAAAGGGTGAGCTACATGGCCGATGATGGAGGAGAGGTTCCATCAGTAATGATGGGCTTTCGGAGGCTCTCAGCCAGACAGAGAGACAGGCCACAGGCTCTGGTGTGTATAAACAGGTGAGGAAGGGAGGGAGGTCTGCGAGGAGGGAGCGTTTACTCAGGGTATACTGACAATGTGCCATTCCCCATGGCAAAGGGAGATTGCTGCTCCTTTAAGCTTCGGCAGTTAGGTGCCTCCGCAATGTTGCAATACTAATGGGAGATCTAGAGAGGAGCCGGCAAATGGGTTGTTTTTTTGTTTTTTTTCCTTGAGTCCTGCAGACCGTGAAACAGTTCGAATCGATGAAAGCTAAGAGGCAGCAAATGACGGAAGATTCCATGAAACTGAGGCGCGAGAGCAGAAGGAGACTCTGATCCAAGATTGATTGACAGATATGGTTCTTTGAGAGAGGCAGAGTAAAGGTCACAGTGTCTCCACGGCTGCCTGGCCGAGTCTTTGGTTACCTGTGACCTGCGTCCTCGGTCCACATACGTGCAGATGGGGTTGTACGCGCCTGTTCCGCACACATACAGGTGGGTCCGGTTCCACGGCTCGATCAGACGGATGAAGTTTCCACATTCCCCCTGAGGGAGGGCAAAACAAAACCCAGCAGGATTAGCGACTCACGTTTAAAAAAATAAATAAATAAAAAGATCCGGAACATGAAAATGCAATGGAAACGCTTTCGTAACCCATAATGTCCCGCTGATGGTTAATAACCCCCCCCCCCCCGTGTCTGGCTTAAAACCGTCACATCTACCATTTGCGCCGTTGGCTGGCTTGTGTCTGGCAGCTTCCTTCCCTGGCTCTGAGTGTCAGCCTGGACCAGGCCTTACATCAGACCACACTGTCAGTGGGAAAATGTTTCCAAACCCCATATAACTGTGTGGCAGAAACCAAGAACAGCAATGCATCTGAGCTGTCAAGTGTGTTTGCCGGGGTTTTGAGTGGAAAGCCAATTCAATGTTCTGTCAGACTTGACAACTGAAAAACATTTTGGTTAGATAAAATTAGACCGTTGAGTGAAAAAATTGGGATTTTAGGAAAGGGATTTTTTTTTTTTTCAAGATACAATTTTTTTTTGCAAGAAAAAGACAAAGCTGTGAAAATCTCCCGACGTTGATGTGGTTTGTTTAGTACCGGTACTATAATTATTGAAGTGGTAAGATTTAAGGCAGTCTCCAGACGTTTTTTGGACCGAGGACAAAGAGGTGGCAAAAGCAGCCCTGTGCTGTCGAGGTCTGGAGTTTCCTAATCTCTTTTTGTCTAAGCAGCTGTCCACCGTCCCCGGTCTCAATCCACCGAAATCACAACTCCAGCTACAAAAATGTACAGGCTTGTGAAATCTGTTCAGATTTGTCCATCACGTCGGCTGTTAGTGACAGCTGGTGGAAAAAAAAAAAAAAAGAAAGAATGTACCGTGCATAAAAAAGATTGTCTGTAGGATGAGCCACTTTGGAAAATCTTAGCTACACAACAGATGCACAAGTCTGACGGTTTCAGAGGATATGTTTTGTGCGTTTGTGTTTGTGTGTGTGTGTGTGTGTGTGTGTGTGTGCCTAAGCAAGGGCTATTAAATCTATCCATTAAGTATGAACATGTATAACACTTCATTTTCTATTTTAAAGTGTTATGGAGTTTCACAAGAGTTTGCAGTATTCACGTCGCTTTAAAAAGATTGTTTGCAATGTATTATTTAAGCATTGGAGTAAAAAGAGCACAGCCTATCTTGTTTAATTACAGTATATTTTCGCATGGGGACTGTGTGAGTGGAGATTTCCCAGCATTCCTTGCGGCGGCTTTAAGCTGGTGTGCCGGCTTCTTCCTTAATGCGATCACTTCCTGTTTATTTTTTTCCCCCGAAACCGCATGAGTGAGGACGTGTGCTCGTCCGGTGGCAATATATGTGTGTGCTGCAAGCTCTTCACTGAATATTTACCTACCCAATTGTGTGTGTTAGCTTCCAGCTAGATAGGCTAGCGAGCTGGCAATGAGGGACACACTGCGGCCCAGATAGCGCTGCAGGTCACCCAGATAAAACCTAGCAACGTTGGCGTTTCCCCCACGGTCAGTGGCCAGCCCGCCAGTCAAGTATTGACGAGCACTGAGCTTGAGAGTACAGCTTTTTATTTTTGTTTGTGTGGATCCACAGATGTTATTCTGATGATGATCTCTAAATGTTTCCTATGTAAAAATAACAAGGGGAAAGGTTCATTTATGGCCGTCTAAGTGACACAGAAGGAACATAAACAGAATTGTTTTGGTGACTTCATTGTTTGGTTAATTTTCCTGAAAAAGGAGAACAGTAGGATTTGGACCGATAGCTATTTAACTTTAATTGAATTTTCCTTCCTTTTTATTTTATAGCGCTAAATACATTGAAGCTAATTGGGAAGAGAATTGTTCCGAGATGACTAATAGTAACACAATTCAGGCTTTATAGAGTAAACATTGAGATTATAATTTTCTTTATAAATCAAAGTAAGTGAACTTAATCAAACTGGGGGCGCTAACCTATTTATGAAAGGCAAAAAAAGCGCTACAAATGTGGTCACGCACGCGGGCCTGCGTGTATTATTCTGGCACAGTTGTGCTCCCCCACACGGAGCGCAGTGGGGATGATTGCATATGACCTCCTGCCTGAACCGACATCCCCTTTGAATTGCTTTTGAATTGTCATCATCTGTCATTCCCTAAAGAGCGGCCCGGATCGCCTGGATGTCTCTCAGAAGCCAATTTTATGCCTTATTTTAGTAATGAAATTTCAAGCCCACCTCTGAATCTGACACACAGACACACGCATGCACACATGAGCGTACAGAGACCGATACGACGTAGCCAGAGAAAGGGGGGAGGCACGGGTCACCAAACACGCATAAATGAACATTCCAGTTGGATAAACAGCAGCCTGCGCTCTCTACCAGCAGGGAAGTGCAGGGTTATTAGCCAGAGCCTCATCACCCTGTCAGTGCCCACCACTTCTGGCAGCGCTCACCCCTAACATGGATGAGATGTGTGTGCGTGCGTGTGTTTTCTGGTGGAGGAAGGGCTGGAGTATGTGAAAAGATTAAGATCTGGTTTTTATATCATTTTCAATGATGAGTTTCCATCACATCCTCGTGGGGCCTCTGTTGGGGTTGGCTGGGTTTTGAATTTTTTTGTATCGTATTAACACTTCAAAAGGGGCCTGTGTGGCTTCCAGTGGCTGATCCATTTTGTCTGGACAACAAAGAGTAAAATAATGATGGCACAAAAAGCAGACTTAGATGACATTTAAATAAAATCTGTATAAATGTATGAGAGATGTATTTTAGTCAGCGGCGAATGTTCTCAGCTGTCGATGAAGACGACTGAATGTGGCACGTTCCAAGCTCCCGCTCCAGTTTAATTGTTGGCAGCTGTATGCAATCAGCAACCCGGGGAAGCAGAGACAGTGAATAAGAGCTTCACAGCCAGGAACACATTGGAAGGAGATTTTCAAATGTCCTTCGCTGACCCCGGTGCCACATTTAAATCTGAAGAGCGCCCCCCCCCCCTCCCTCCCAAAAAAAAAGGCACGGTGAAAACACACTTGGGATTTTACGCGAGGCGGCTCACTCGATAAAAGGGCGTTAGAATGTGCAGCAGGTCACAAAGGACGCAGGTTTACTGCAGCGCTGATGAATTGCTGGAACAGTTCGTATGAACACTTTCATGAGGTCACCAGCATGAGACTTTAATTAGAGCTGCAACAGCATGATCACTTTTGCAAAGATTAATGTGTCTATTATTTTTTGGACTGATGGATTCGTCGTTCAGTCCTTGAAAGGATAGAACATGATAGCCCAGTGTGATACCTTTACCCTAATTTAGATTTGGACAGATCTCATCAATGTCAATAGAGGCAGTAAATAATGATCTTCCCTTCATATCACATTGTTTGAATACTTACATTGGTGTCCTTTCCTGACAAAACACATTCAGTCTTCCTCTGGGGGACAACAGGCCAGTGGATCTGACGGGGTGGGGGGGTGGGGGGGGGGAAAGATGAAGGTTTGTAAATGTACATTGAACCGATCCAGCGAAATGTTTGCGTGAGACGTTTCTTACTATGAGCGGCTCCTTGTTGATGTCGTGTAGATCCAGAGAGAGGATATAATCTTTGCTGCCCACATACATGCGGTCATGATCTTCGTCCATGCGAAGGATGCGATAGTCGGTCGAGTTCAGCAAAAAGGAGAAGTGGTGAGCAGTGCCGGTAGACTTTAATTCTATAACAAAAAAAAGAAACAAAAAAAAAAGGAGCAAAAAGAGTAGAAAATAAATGCTTTTGTTTTGTGCCGTGCCTGCGCGACTGTAGTAGAAAGCCCCGGGAATAAAAATGGGAAGCAGAAACCACAGACGTGGTCACAGGAGATGTGTGCGTCGGCTGCTCATTTTTTGCCAATGAGCGTTGGTCTTGCCAACGTTCTCTCATGCTTTCTTTGCTAGAGGTGCTCTTCACTAATCAAACGCGCACTGACTAAGTATGCTAAGTCGTCACATCTTCGTATGCTAATGATGTGCCTGCTCACTAATCAGGCTTTCCTGGAATAATTTACAGAAGCGGTTTGTTTGTTTTTTGGTCCCAGCACCCCAGTTACAACGTGTCATGGAGGGGCTATAGGCGGGCTACATCAGGTCGTGAGAGGTTCGACAAAAGCAAGCAAACAAGCGGTGAGTCCAAGCCCCCGTGTCTTCAAATTAGATTGATGTACAATTAAACTGCACCTGCAAATCCATCGGAGTTGTACTTGCTGGCTAAAAAAAACAAAAAAAACGTGTTTTTTTCAATCAATGATGTACTATGATTTTAGTGGCAGTGGAGGTGCCAGAGAGCGGCTGGGGCGATAGGTGGTGGAGGACAAAGCGCACGAATGCCACAACAGAGACCATGGTTTGCCTCCTATGTTTACGATGCGCTGTCAGTTTTGTCAAATAAACACTGTTGCCGCTTAGTTTTATCGCAACGAGATTCCTTCAAGACAGGAGCCGAGAGAAGGAACTCAATGACAACCAAAATATAAGATGTTATGTATATGGCAACAGATGAGGTCAAGTTAACTCACACACAACACGGCTCGTGTTGCAAAAAGGCCCAAAAGATCAGATAGTGTTTGGCACCTTTTTTCCCCCCAATTATCTCAGGCCACGAAAGAGATGATGGCCCCTATTATAATCTCTACTTGTGAAATCTCCATTTCAACAGCAGCAGAAAAAAAGATGCCGACCGGCCTCCGGGCTTTGTCTCGCATCATTTCACACGCGAAACTGCCACATCCTCTTCTCCGTATCACTGTTTTCAAAAACCATTTTCGAAATAAAACAGCTCTCGGACGGCTCGCACACCGCTAAGGGCAATCCGCTGGCGTGTGAGTTTAAGTTACACTCGGTGTGTGAGGGGAGATAAGTGGGGATCTGGTGTGCAGAAAGCAGCTTTTTCTCCCGCTCCTCCCATTACCTCCCGAGCTGTTAGAAAATCGGATAGGAGGTCTCTCGCTTTCTCCTGCTCTCTTTCAAACCAGGCTTGGGAAAGTGGAGCTTGAGATAGTTAAGCCCACACTTGTGCTGTTCTATTTGCAGAGAAAACTAGAGGACCAGATAGAGGACCTGTTCATGTTCCCCTTCAATGGGGACCGGGCAAACACCCTCTGCTGTTTCCGTTCACTTGGTCTGATGAGGAGACAGCTACGGTCGCTTTCCTTGACCAGGAGGAATAAATAACAGCATGGTGTTCCCCACCTGCACAGGGCATGTTGAAATACTGACACGAATCCTCAGGCAGAAAAGCTTCTCAGCACTCTGCCCAGGTGCGCTGAGCTCCTTCATGCCTGTGAAAAGCTGCCGTCATGGTGCAGCATTACGGCACGCGGTTGGGATAAGGGCCGTAAACGGGGAAAAGACATGGCTGTCACTTATGTAATTCTCATACGTTCCCCTCCGGATTTTCAGTAACGCAGCTATCACGGACAGACATAAGCAGTGGGCCTTGCGTTGCAGTCATGTTGTGGTAAAAAGGGTGGCACGGCCATCCTGGGGTACTGTCTTGCAACAGTTTTGCTGTTGTATTATAATGAATGGTAACCGTGATTCAACGTCAGATGAAATCCAAGACAATTGGTGAACGTGTGTGATTCTGTCATTCCTGGGCATCACTGTCCACTTTCTTAACATTGAATCAACGCCATATTATGTTACTTATTAACTTATTAATTACGGTTATTAATAAAGTGAATTGTCAAAAAAAAAAGACAATGGTTGTTTCCACAACCTTTTGAGTATGGGGGTTGGGGGGTATAAAGCCATATCAGCGCTATTTCCCACACTGCTGGAGTTGGTAAACTCAGAATAAGCCCCAGCGTATAAAACACCTTGGCAAATATGGTTCATCTCTACATCTAATTTTGCATTCTTGTCTACATGTAAGTGCTACTCTTAGCCAACTCACTGCTCTGCCAGCTCCAGCAGTCGAATGATACTGGAGCTACCAGCTGACTTCCCACATTAATCACCCCCGCACTCACATTCACCCTCGGGGGCATCTGAATGAGAGCATGCTGATGGTGACTGGCTGTCACAAGTCTGACAGCGATCAGGACACCGCAAAGTTCAATGGGAGTGAAGAGGCAGCTAGTCTAGACAGACAGATCATCTACAGTACTAATTAGCATTAATCAGTTGCAACTTTGAGCCTGTCTTCTTTCTCTCTCTCGCTCGTGGTCTTTTTATTCAGGACCACTGGATAAATAGCTATCTTTAATGCGGACCTAATTTTGTCCTGGAAAAAAAACATTAACCAGACTAATTTCCCCCCAGAAAAATAAGAAGCAGCAAAGTGGGGCCAAAGAATACTCCTCTGCAGATGGACAAGATCATTTTCAGGCTGAGCAGATGCATCAATTACATTATTATATCGGCAGTTAACGGAATCGAAAACTAGATAATTATATTCTCAAAATTCACATCCTGAAAATGATATTCAAGTGTGGTTTGGACAACTTATCAAATTATCAATCAACAACAACCTTTCAAAACGCTCTGTTTCATACTTTCTAAAAACGAAATTGGTAGGCCGGTGAGAAAAAAAACAGAAAAGATGTTTGGCTGAATGCGACGGAAAATACGTTGGCTCATCGTGTTTCATCAAATTATATGATAAAGAAGAAGACCATTTTCAGGGTGGTCTGAATATTTATGATTGCCGATCACGGCATCCAACTGAGAATGCTTAGTCTCATCCCACCATCAGTTTCCTATGAAGCCCCATTCTTAAGCTAATATGCTCTTGGCCCTGGAACTACCAAGCCCCGAAAAGCACATTTCAGAGCTAAAAGTCCCCTCAGCTAACATACAAGGGCCCCATAAAAGCTATAGAGTCCATTAACTCTTTCCGTCTTGCCTTTTTCCGAAATGAAGTGGTAATCTTGCACTCGAGAGAAATATTACATCTTTACGAGAGGAAACATGCTAAAGCACATTTTCTTTGAAATAAAAGCCTGTAGCCTGGGGTGAGATAAGGAGTAAAGTATGATAACAGTCCACCTCAAAGCCACAGAGCACGCATAAGCTCTATTGTCGGCACAAATTCAGTCCTGTCTGTTACAGCTCAGAGCTGATTTGCCCATACCTCTGAAGCCAATAAAATGTTCGAAAGCAAAAAACAGTCCCGACATCGTGTTTAACGGCTGAATTTATAACCCACAGGCAAATTCAGCAATGATAGGGCACAAGTGTCTTTAAAAACCACAGGATCTGGTGTGTATCAACAAGTTTCCCAGCGAGGTCTTAGTAATCACTCCTAGACACACAGGCAGACAGAGATAAGTCATCTCTCTCTCTCTCTCTGGTGTGCCTTTGGAATTGTCTTCAATTTGTCGAAGACCACCCTTTGTTGGATACAATCCAATCGCTCCCTACTACTCTCTGAGAATGTGAATGACATCTGCTGGTAAACCGAGCCTGCAGTCTGTCCACCTGTTGATGTGATCCCTCCGCGCCCGCGTGACACTCTCTGCTCTGTTCTCCGGCCAAGGTATGCAGGCCTCTGGCCAGGCTCTGTACCGCGGTGTGGTTTTCTTGGGTCAAATTTAAAGGGGACACAAGTGATGTTTTAAATATGTAAGGAGATGACAAAAGACGCAGCTCCCAGGCCAGTCTGCTACTATCCTAGTTGCTAGCCTCGCAAAGCTGTGTTTGCGTGTGTTTGTTTCTGCCGGTGGTCATGGAAGGAGGGGGTTCGAGGAACCCGGCAGCAGAAAATCCCACATACCTGCCCAGGCATCCCCAGCATGATGTCTGAAAGTAGAGGTGTGGCCCCACTGCACTGCTGCAGCTTGTCTGCAGTCATGCACGTCACAAATGTATTTTTTTTTTTAGTGCTGGACGAGGATTCCATTTTGTCTGATTCATCGCAGGAAATAATGTGATTCATTCAATCATTCATTCAAAGTGAATGTATCGCTCGCCTCTATTTTAAAAGTAGGTCATTCGCGTGAACGAAAGTGCAGTAACACTTGGAAATCTCAACTTAAACATTAATTCATGCGATCAAATGAAATGTAAAACCAGCACGTTTACTTTTTTTTCCTGAACAGGTATCACAGGGAGGAGCATAAACAGTCTATGTTCTGTAGCAAGTGTCCCCCCCGGGAAAAATGTGGGTCTTAAAGGCAAGTCCACTTGAGCCTCTAACACTGTGTTAGAGTGAGCTGAAGTGGAGCAGAAAAAAAGGACAAATCTGCCATTGGTGGACTTGTCTCACAACATAACGTTGGACACATACTTTAGACAGATGCCCACTGATTTTTACCACTGTCAGAAAAGGTTGATCAGTCTAAACGGGCCTCAACACCAGGAGTGACGGGATTAGTTACCCGTACCTAAGGAGACGAAAACAGAGGAAGCGTATAAGTCCTTGAAACAATGCTGTGGGCCGTCCTACAAAACGGTGTACGTGCATGCTGAGGCTAGTGCATCTGTGCATCACCAGAGGACACAGAGGTCATTGCGGCTATGTGAGGGGCTCAACGGCACAGGGAGTGCCTTATCAGCCCAGCCTGTCCCATCTTTGTGTTTGCCTCTGTTCGCCACCTCATTATCAGCCTCTCACCACTCACTGGGGCCAGGGATATTGACTGAGCACACATGTCACTGGAACTGATTGCTGCTTACCTGTGCCTGACAAGGAGAAATAATTGGCACCAGATTATATCTTATCTATCCCCTTCCGGGTCCTGTCACTCAGATGCTCTTCATGCTTGCTTGCCGCTGATACACCGTGCGTGCGTGTGTATGTGTCTGTGTACATAGAAATAGAAGTAGAGCTCTGATCCTCACATCAAATCAACGACACCTGTCTCCCACTGCACAAATCAGGAAGATTGATTTGAGCAGAGAGTTCACTTCCTGAGTGGTAATGAGAGATTATAACAAATCTATTTCTGCTGTTTTTGCTTGACAGGTAAGGTTAATTAGAGCACCAGGGAGTAGAGGAGGGTCTCTGGTTGAACTGACAGAAAAGGTCATTTAGTTTCTCTGGTGTGCAAACCCAACCTTCACGAAGTTCATGGTATACTAAATAACCAGGCAAGTATACAGTGGGATTAATAATAATAATAATAATTAAAAAAATGTTTATGCAATAGGATGGTCTAGGGTTAAGTCGCTTTACTTGCTTTTGAGAAATCCGGCCATGACACAAAGACAAACGTATTTAAAATTCCTATATTCAGTAGAAACTAAGGGCCTCAAACGAATGCTTCAAACGTTCTCCCCTCCAAACACACTGCCACAGACAGCTGCCCTCATAAGCACTGCAGGGCTGCAGGGGAAAGGTTAAAGGGCACGAGAGGTCTGAGGTGAAAGCTCATCCTGGCCCCCTTACACACTTCGGCATAATCAGGATTATCTCTGAGGGAGGGGTCAGGCCGGGTGCCTGCTCCGAGCTAGGTCAGGAGAGAGCAGGGTGGTCATGATGATACTGGGCCGAGATGGTTAAAGAAAGGAGGCTAACAGAAAGAAATAGGAGCCGACCACCTCCTGAGAAATGGTTGTAAGGGTTGAGGACACTGAGCTCATACAATATGTTGAACATGTTCACTGTCGCTTCTCCACAAAGTCAAAAAGCATAATCGCTATTTTTTTTATCTTTTTCAAATTATTGTGATGGTCTGCATGGTCACACAAACAATCACATTGGAACACATTCGGGCAACATGGGATTTGAAATTCGCATCAACATTGCACTATAACATATTAAGCTCGGCCTTTCAAGAAATCACTTTGCTGGCCTGCCTGACCCTCTTCCTCGACAAGACTAATCTCTGGATTTTGGAGGACATAAAAAACACTGGTTGGTTCCTTAATTTGTTTTGAAAATTCCCAATCCCCAAACACAGTCCGGGGGCCCCGTGGTTGGCCATTGTATGCACAAGGGTTTGTGTGTGCGTATATATATATATATGTGGGATCGGGACCGTGCAGATGCTGCAAGCCGCTGTAATGATGATGAAGCTGTGTTTGTTGTTGTAGCTGCGCTGTCGCTTGCAGCGAGCTGGCCGGGGTGGCAGCGGCGGTCAGTGGTGACACCTCCGCATGGAGGGATTACGGAAGGGGCTGAATAATGAGACAGAGCCGGTGTGAATGAGTGAAAAATCCTCCTCTCCCTGGCCGACCTCCGACCTGACACATAGAACAAATACTCTCCCTCTCTGTCAGCTGCACGAACACAAACAGCCAGATGCACGGCGCCATTTCCCGAGGAATGTCTTCATTCTCTTTTGCGGATCTCTCCAAATCCTCTACCCGAAAGGATGCCGAAATTTGCATTGTTCCCATCAATAAATCAGTGCACGTCTCACTGGTTTTTAGCAAGAACTGAATGAGCCCCACTGCATCCTTGCGTATCAAGGTCAAGGCCAGTGTGTTGCTAGCTGGGGCCAATAAGAGGGGGGTAATTAGGAGGTACATTTAGAGAGACCATTAGCAGCAAGTGTTGACTCAGGGTCCACTGGGGACAACAGCCACCCTCTATCCTGTCTGGGTGTTCCACTCTCCGGTCCAGCGCAGAGAATCCACTCCGTTCCCTGTGGTCATTTTTCACCCACAACAGCAAATGGTGTGGCGGAGGATTATAAATGGAGGGAGGGGTCCCGAGGGTAGAAAAAGCCTGACAGAAAACGTAAGAGCTTCCATTTATCAAACCGGGCAGGAGAGAGCCATGGAAACTCTGAGTCGAACCCAGAGAGCTCCTCAGCAACTGACACAGAGCGGCTGAGCTCACAAATGCGTATTCCGATCATGAGTTGGACTGAAAATTAGACAGACTGAGATATATACAGTATATATATGTATATACAGACAACAGGATTCACAGGTCATAGAGAGAGCAGATACCTGTATTTAAAAGGATGTGTTTAACATGTGTACCGCACGTAAGTAGTTAGGATAAGCAACTGAAAGGTTGCTGCAGTTTGGACTTAAACCACCTTTTATTATAGAGACCAAAACTTTTCCTTCTATCCGGTCATTCCAATCAACCACTGGTTTGGACAGTTAGGATTTTACCGCGGGTGATTTTCCTCTTTTTTTCCAACAAATCAAGCAAAATTATCGCTCGCTGAGGAGTGATGAGGAAGCATCTCTCTCAGCATCGGTTTCCTGTCCTGCATCAACCTGCTCCGTTTCTTGGAGCATTTCCAGAAACCCTGCACGTCCTCCGGAACATTGTGCGGATTCTTTCAAATTGTTGTCATAACAGCTCTACTAAAAAGTTCTGGCATCTCCACATATCTTAAATCTCCTTCTCTATGCCTGGTAAAAGCTATTTTGATTTACGACTCAGTTTCCTCCGACACCTTTGCTTCTCCTTGGCTTGTCTGATCCTGCCACCATCCACTAGCCCCTGTCTGCATTCCTAGTAGTTTTGAGATAACACAGGCCCTTTTTCCCCGTTGATTCCTTCAGTCCTCTCTTTGGCAGCCGGCATGGCCCGGGTGAAAGAGGGAGGATGATGTGGGGAAATGTGTGCATGATATGTGCAGTGATGATGTATTTTGCCATATCCTTCATGCGGATACTTCAACCGTGTTTCACCGTAGCACGAAAAAAGAGCTAAGAGGCACGCCCGATGGGATTCATCAGCGATGCACTCAAACAAAAGCGGAAATCACCCTAAATCGTTTGAGTTTGTCCACCGTTGACCAAGCTTGTGGTTATTGTATGTGGCCCCATCAGCGAGTGTTATGGAAATGGGATGTGGCATGTGATGCTTTTACATTTCCCTTGTCCCGTGTCAGCTGGGAAACAAAATCGTCGACTAGAAGTCTAGAAGTGTGAATATGAACCTGAACTCAGTTCCGAATGACCAGGCAGCAAAGCAGGGTCTCCGGGAGTTATCATACTGCAGGCCACTAATGGGCCAGTGCCAGAGGCCCATCTGCCTCTGCACGATCAACATAACGCCGCATGTCCTGCTGCTGCATACACCCACTTGACCCTGCGTCAGCGCCAGACAAAAACGGGGTCACCCCTGACCAGGTACGTGTCAGCACAGATCCCGGGTCGGGCCTTGCGCACTAATTTCCTATGACAGGCAGGGGACAGGCAGATAATCAGACGGCCGGTTGCCGAGCAGCGTGGCGCGGACCTCAGATGGGGTGTAGGGGTTTTCGGCCTGCAGTGAGGACCTGCTCATTTGTCTGCGACCTTTGTGCTTTTGTTGAAGGCGAGTGGCAGCTTCGCGACAAAGACTGAGACAGGCATAACACAGTGAGTCATTTGCATACCAACTGAAACGACTTCCATCATGAGATATCTGCGCAGCTCTTTTGCTCACTGTCTCGCTGTACAGTCACATTCTTGTTTTAGGAGTTTCATGCATTTGGTTGTTATTTTGGCTCTACGGATGGAAGCATTTGGTTCAGAGCATGGTAAAAAAAAAAGGGGCAATAAACGTTTTACCAGTTATGAAGACACACATTCAGCTGTTTTGTCCACAGGCTCTTGTTATGTGTTACACAACCACAGTACGGTGGTTAATAGTGAATTGTTGAATAGAAGCAAAAACAAAAGCGGTCTGTAGTATAAGTCAGGTTACACAATGTAAGATGCGAGAAATCCCGCTTTAATAATAAGACCTACAGATACGTCCCAACACTTTACCCGCCCCCGAGAGATGTTTTTTTTTTTTTTTTTGCAAACAGATCAGACATTACATTCCTTTAGTCATCGATTCTATTAGTGACCGATGGTGCACCGGTGAACTAACAGATCAATATGCCGTTGACCTCAGCAGATGATTCTGAGGGTAATTACATTCGGAGCACGGACTGCCTGCATTCCCTCTCTCTGTGAAGTTCTGCAACCCAAGTAAAACAAATTAGCAATCTACTTATACAATACCCGAGTAAATTCTCAAACAAATCACACGCACACACATTCCCTAACAAGTTATTACAGGTAACCACTGAGCCGGTTATTACTTGGGAGTAGCCCAGGACCAATATTATGTTTTCCTCCTATGGTGTAGTTGAGAGTGGATTGAGGTCCTTAAAAGGCGAGATGTTATTTTCTAGAGTTGTATTTATTTGGTTTGGGCCCAACATCGGCTCTGCTTACGTAGAGTATCAATTATCACTGATCCCTCGCTTGTACAGACTGAAACAAAGAAGCGGCTTCATCTGTGAGTCCATGAGTGAGTTAATGGTCAGTTGTTGACCTGGCACTCCTCACAAAAGGATATTTTTTCTACAGGGGAAACCAATCGGCAAGAAGATCTGTCATAGTTTTGAGATTATTTATGTCTAATCCATAATTCTGGTTTGTCTATGTTTTTCCGTACATTAACTCCGCTGTCATTTCAGACCGGTCCACTCCCACCTATCAACCTCCTGCCTTTGGTCATCAAAACACCTGCTCACCCTCCTGACACAGCTGCCTCTCATTCCCATTTAGATATAGATACGGGATATAAACCGGTTCGCTTCCTACGGTACATATTTGATCCAAATATTCAGTGAAACACATGAGTGAGAGAGCAGTGGGGAATATGAGGAGAATATGGGCAGACCGCCTGATGAGACGAAGCTGACTGGCTGCTGTGAGTCAGCATCCGTGTTAACAAGTCCATTCGGTGTGTCTGCTTTGTCTGCTTGGCATATGGGAGTAGAGGGGTGCAGAAAACTAAGAGGGCGATGATGACTGTCAGTCAAGGGCATTCATCTTTTCTCAGTGGAAGAGTGGCCGCAGGATGGATATGATGGCAGTGGGAATGAAGGGGTTTGAAGCCCGGGAGGGGGGGGGGGGGCTATGGGGGGGGGGGGGGGTCGGCGGGGGGGGGGGGGGGGGGGGGGGGGGGGTCGGCGGAAAGGAATGGAGACAACCCAGTGTTGAGGGAATAGTGCCGTTTGGCAACGTATTCTACCTGAGGTGACTGGATGAAAAACCGAATATGTCGTAAATATCCATGTTGCCTTCATGCACCAATAGTTGATCTTTTCCTGCTGTTTTTTTATTTATTTTTTATTTTTGAACTTTTGCCACTCTATCATCACCAGCTGTCTTGTTTCTATGTCAAAAGGGTGGCCGTAATGATGATTATTTGACAAGGTGATGGCTGAGCTTATCGGGGGTGTGAAGGAAGATGCACATCACTGAGGCGCAAACTGGCCGCGCATCGTAGAATAGAACGGAACGGGCAGCTATAAGTAAGTGTTCGTGACGCCTCCAAAAAGGTAGCTCTGAATTCAGTATGTGACCAGAGGAATGTGACACGCAAGGATCTCTCCCCGACATGAATGCCCTGCTTTAACTTAAAAATGAGAGGGGGCTCAGAAAATAATTACAGGCTAAAAAAAAAAAAAGAGAGAGACAATTTACATTCCAATAGGGTAAATGTGTGCTTTGAAAACACAACAAAAATGTCATTCAAGATGAAACATGTTGGCAGCCATTACATTTTAATGGATAATGTGAATTGTCTGCTAAAGCCAGGCCCCGCTCTCTCACCCCAGCCTGCAATTAAAGCAAAGTTGGGGCAGGTCAGTCGGAGTGACGGGCTGACAGACCTATAGATTACTGTGTGTAAACGTAATCCACAGCCTTTTTACTCGCCCCCCCCCCCACACACACTGACTGACGCACTCGCCCCTCCCACTTAAAACCCCAGTGCCTGTTGATTTGGCCGCTTTCATGTTTGACGGACAGATGGGACATCCTACTCCGAGGCCCTGTGGCCTTTTTCACACCCGTGACCGTAAGGGTCAGTATGCGGAGCATGGCTTTCTGAGGGCAGTGGGGATTGGATTTCTGAATGGTTCTGCTTTGCAAATTAATTTGTATTATTAATAAGGATCATCTTAAGACTAGGGACCAGGATTTGTGCAGGCAGAGGAGACGCTGCCAAACTAAGAAACTGGTTGCGAGCCAAACCATAAAATCAGAAAGAAAAACAACGCAATACATCACGTCTGCTCTAAACAAACCGCACCAAGTGCTCTGGTTCACATAAACCCCTCGTGTTAATACAGCACGGCAATTACTGCTCGCTGGGCATGAAATAGGCACATAAAATTTACCCCTGATCATATTACATGCTTTTGTCAATTGCGTGCTCAGAGTTGAGCAAACCTCTGCGCGATCGAATACAAAAAGTGAATCAGGAAACGGTTGCGATCGCTCTGGCATGTTATTGTTGGCAGCTCCGCTCAGTGAGATTGACACACACACACACACACACACACACACACACACACACACACGGACACCTATATTGACAACGACACGTCTGCACATCCAGGTGGGAGATGCTCAGTTTACCAAATAGAGCTGTACGCTGGAAGTACTTGTTTTGATTTCAGAATGAAAAAGACAGATAATGAGATAGGAACAGGGAGGGAGGGAAAAAATGAAGAGGAAGGCGGGAGCCTTATCAGCGGGGAGGAAAGCAACATGCGTGAGAGCGGAAAACCTTGGACACTGTTCCTGCATCCGTCCTCGCATCGGGTTTCGAAGGAGGAAAGTGATTGCACGGACGCATGCAGGCTAAAGACGCACTGATCTTAACGCCGTCATAAATCACTGTGTGTATCCATGCGCTCTGTACCGATAAGACGAACCAAATATTTTCCATTCTCGCTCCTTCTCCCACCCCTGTCTCCTGTCTATCTGTTTTCCATTCAGCATTTGTAAAGAGCAGACACTTTTTTAGCTTTTTGGTTTTTTTTTTCCGATCGAGGCCTGTTTGTTTGCAGCATGCCATATTTTCTCTTGTAGAGTTTTCCAGCAGAATAGTTTTGATCCTCATGATGAATGAGTGAATCATTTGCGGCATTCACACGCCAAACTGTTGGGAGAGTGCACTCGATCAACGCGCGACCATGCGATTAAAAAGAAAAACAAAACTAACCGAATCTGTCACTGGTCCAATGAAGGCATTTCTTTGATAGGCAAACCCAGCTGTTATCTCCCCAGCTGCCTCCTTATCTTCACAGCTTATGTCATTTTGCAGGATGGATGATGAGCCCGGTCACTGTGTTTATTGCATATTAATGATAGTTAGCTTTTCTTTAACCTTTGAAATCTACCAGTGCTTTTATGTTTTTTTTACGCAATGATGTAATGCCTTCTTGTCATCGTCTGTCTTGCCCAGCGTGTGGCATAAAAGGAGTGCTTTAAATCACGAACAGCTACGCAGGCACTGATGGTTTCATCATATTACATATTCTCACTGTGTATCGTAACGCTTTGCGTCTAATTAATCATGCATAGTTGGTTTAATGGGGCAGTGTAATCCGGCCACGGTGGTGAAAAGGTAAATTTCATGCTGTGCACAAATCCTGTTTGCGATAACATTCGTATAATCAAAAAGCCATGGAGGAATGAATTACAAGCTTTTTATACTTTCTTAACGTGATTGCACTTGAACAAAGCACAATTTGGTTTGGAGAGCTTCCCAACGGCAGAAAGACAATTTTTTTCCTCTGTCCGATTCTCGGCTGAGTCGAGCACATTAAAAGAAGATCCGTCAGCCGCGGAGTAGAGTTTGTGCCTCTGTGTTTGTGCCAAGAGGTGCAGCTTCCTCTGAGCTCCCCGACGGGCTGTCTGCGCTCTTCCGTCGATGCACCGTGGCCAAGCACAGAGTCCAGAGGAGCACATCAATTCATCTAACACGAAATCCTCCAGAACTCGAAAGCCCAGGATGATAGCCCAGCTTTGAGTGATGACTGTTTCAGCATTTGTGCCAAGAGGAGGAAAAGTGCAGGACGAAAGAGAGAGAGAGAGAGAGAGAGAGAGAGGGCGAGCTGAGGGAGGTAAAGCACAGACAGAGATGCTTTGAGCGATTGTGCCGTGCCAGTGTTGTGGGCCACTCCCCCTCCGCTTCCCCGGGGACAGGAATGAAGTAGATGAATGATGGACCCAGCCCACACAAACGCCTCTCTTCTATTGAGACCGAGCAGTCCATTCACGGGGATGAGTGAGGCGTCGACACCAACAACAACAACAACAACGGCGACATAGGAGGCCCTTGCTCCGGTTTCTCATGCATACATGTGTATGCAGTCACACGGACACACACATATGGCACGGATGCCACGGGCAACACGGCCGACATACCATTAGGAACACCTACAGAGGGTTCCTGAGAACAGGGCCGACGGACAAAGCTCGGGGGCGAGGGGAGGCGGCGTGAAAATCTTGGCATCGCGTCAATGCAACCGTCACAATGAGGCGGGATGAGAGGCCATCTCCTCCCCTCCACAATCGGCACATTACCGGGGATGCCCATCGGTGCGTGGGCGCAGAAAACAAGGCCCGCAGAGCCCGTGTTCCACCAGGTTCTGCCCTCCCTCCTCGGCACCAAACCTCTCCTCTGCTGCTCTGCCCGGATGAGGCGGGTTCAGGGGGTAATCTCGCTCAGAGGTCTGACCTTCAAACTTAGGCATTGCCTGCATGCCTGCAGCCACAGCAGCTAATGGGAAGGCGGGGAAACACGAATCCAATCGAAACGAGGTCAATCTCCCACGGAAGGCTTTTGCCATTCACCAATCGTTTACGTCTCAACCCCTTGAAGGTGGGGTTCGTAATGATGTTAGCATCTGACTGAGTCTCAGTTTTCGCCAATGCTGCATGCTGCAGAGAGAGACGCGCACGTAGGGCGCGTGGAGGCGAGAGAGGTGAGCGATGAGCGATGAGGTGCAGCTCTGACACGAGCAGGAGGAGAAGGAGGAATGGTCCTGCTTTTTTAATCCAATCGTGAGACACAACCGCTGCAACCTCCCACAGGATCATGGTCAGACTCAACCACAGGCCTCGTTTCTCCCGTGATCACAAGAGACGGCTCCTTGGTCCCCGTCCAAGGTACACACACGTATATAGAGCTCTATAGACTACAGGTCGGAATTTCACACACCTGAAAGTTTTCGTGAGGCTGCCCGGCCTCCGCCTTAAAAACAGCTCACTTACGGAAAGGAAGCAGTTCCCATAAAGCGTTGCCAAACTGGCACGGTGCAGGAGACTTTGATCCTATAAGCAATCAGTGCGAAGAAATGTTTGCACAAGCTTGCATTTGGTCTTTGCATCATTTTTGTATTTGACGGTGAGAGGATGTCAGAGTGCACTTTGGGCTTCTGTCCACACGTTCCCCCGTGCCAAATGACTTTTGACACCCCTCAGACGAATGGTATGGCGCGGTGCGGGGTTATAGCCGGGGGCACTGGCACCGACGTGAACTGTGGAGGAACTCCGAGCGGGGCTCTCGCTGAGGTAAACCATCTCAACCGGCGCTCGCACACAGCTGATGGGAAGCAGACCCACAATTTGTCCAGCGTATGGGCCTTTGTGCGCCCACACTCCCCTCATTCGGAAATCTCACCATCTATCCATGCTCTGCCTGAGATAGCAAACCTGACACTGATGCCCCGTAGTCCATTAGCGCTCTCGGAGCCGCGTCCGACTCTGCCCTATTGCTCCCTTCACATTTCCCTTCACACTGCCTACATCTTCCTGACGGTCCTCACTTCTGCTCCCGTGCCCCTGATCTGACTCTCGGCTGATCATGTCTAAGCTGCAACAACACAAGTTCCTAAAGTTGGACTTGTCTGTCGATAAAATATGTGGACTATATAGAGAAGTCAAATGTTGACGGGTACGTGGCAGTGATGAACCTCAGAGATGTTTGGCCGCCGCCAATGAGCAACAGAGGAGGAAGAAGAAATCGTTGTTTTTTAGGTGGTGGCATGCGTTGAATGTAAACACACACTTATATATTACATAAATAGGTGTCTAAAGCACTTCCTCCCCATGGGTTCAAAATGGGCATCACGTGAGGGAGGTCAATGGCATTGCAGTAACAAGATCCTGACACTGACAGACAAATGATAATGAAGGATAGCTGTCTGAGTAAACAAGTGGAGAGGTGCCCTTGACCTGCTGTCTCCTTAATTCAGTCTGGGCTGAAAAACCCGCCCAAGGACTCCCACACCACGACCACATCTGGAGAGCATGTCCAGACGGGGGGGGGGGGGGGGGGGGGCTTCGCCAGGGGGGGGGGGGGGTTCTTCGACAAAAAAAAAACAGTGCTCCACTTTCTCGCACCAGAAACTCTCCCACCCTCGGCAGCAAATTCACATGATCACACCTCAGCCTTATCAATGTCCATTGTTTTTTGATCATTTTTATTTTTTCATTGGTTCTCTCCGAGCCTTGAAGCCTCAGGGCTCCTTCACATTAGGATTTCCTTTGAGCAGAGGCGACGGCAGACATCAGGGGAAATAAGCACACGCTTGTGATTACATCCCGTCTCTCCCCGGTGAAATCACTTGAACCTGATTCGGTTTGCGAGGAGTGACAGGCAGATGCTGCTATGGAAACCAAGCCAAAGCGGTGGCATCGATAGCTTCCTTTACAGAAGCACGTACGCACACACACACACACACACGCGCGCGTGTATTTGACATCAATATTAGAAGGCTCTCCCACTCGTCGCATTCAAGCATCATCCATCACTCGCACGTCTATCTAGGTGGGGCTGTCCCGATCGTTTTGAGCTGATGAAGTGAAGTTTATGTTGAACGCGATGAGGCATGCCTTCCGCAAGTAAAAAATATTGAAATCTCTGATGACACTCCCTAATAGCGTAAGATTAGAATAATAAATAACCGTGTGATTATGGTTTTAGTTCATGGTTTCATTTCATTTGGATGTTGTGTCGCTGTATTACCACATGGGATTAGAGCATTAATAGGTGCTCAAACATGGGCTCGGCATGTCGGCTCGGGAATAATATTTAAATGGAGTAACCCTTTTATTTTCAATCCAGTGCCTCTGGTTGGGAGCAATATGACATCAATACAAGGCAGGGGGGCCTCAAATTTGAAAGTGAAAATGACCTGAAAGTGCATGCTGATGTCTGCATTCTCCTCCCTTAGATATTATTCCCTTGCATCCTCTCTGTTGTGCCTCCGTCACCAAGAAAGTCTGGGTGTTTTCGAGACCCCCCCCCCTTCCAGTCTTTTCCCTTTTTCTTTAGTCTGCCAAAACAGCACGCCCCTGCTGTGGACAGCACACTAGGTGCTCTCCTCCCTCAGCTCACCATGCCAACCTCGTATCAACATGCAAAAAGAGAGAGGGTGCGCGTGGAGAGTAAAGGCAGAGGAGGAGGGTGGCGAGGCAGACGAGGAGAGGGAGATATAGAGAGAAAGAAACAAACAGGAAGGACTCTATATTTAGCAGTGAAGCTGTCGCCTTTTGTCTATCTCTCCTGAATAATCATGGTTTGACAGCGTGCATCCTGCAGAGCAGAGGTTGTTGGGATGCTTGTATGACCCCCCCCCCCCCCCCCCCCCCCCCCCCCCGGCCCCCCGCCCCCCCCCACCCCCCCCCCCCCCCCCGCAGGCTTGCGTGCCACAGCCACTGCACATTTTAAGTGCCCTGACATTCTCTAGTGCAGATGACAGAGAAAATGGTCTGTTTTGGAGACTGCTACCAGCAGGCACAATGTTGAACCTGTACCAGAAGAACACCGCATCCAAGGATGGTAAGCACAAATGAGCGATGGTAACAGTAATAAGTGAAAGACCAACACATTATATGGTTCACTTTCAAGACTTTGAAAGCATGCACGACTGGAACTGTGACAGACTTGTTACCCTCGTGTACCGATGATGGTTATCTGCTGGGAAAGAAGTAAACAAGCACAGCTGGTAGGGAGAAGGGCACAGAGGATGTGGATTAGATGTGTGTGTGTTATGTGTGTTGTGTGTGTTTCAAATAGTGCACGATGGACTTTAGCCGGAGCCAAAAGCTTATTGACTTTTGTAGAAAAGCAAGCAGACCAGTGCTTCTGCTACATTCTGTTTGTTTCCAAAAAGCAAACACATGCACCTATTTATTTTAGAAGAGATGTTGCTACCGCATGTCAGTTATATCCTAGCATTTCCAAGCATTTACTAGCTATACCTTTATCGATACCCTCTTATAGCTTTACGAATCAGAAATATGAAATATGAAAATAAGATACCTTCTCAATTGTTTTTTCTTACTGGCTCAAATAATTAATGCACATTAGGTTTTTGATTGTTGTACATGCATATCGTAAAAAGGGAAATTAAATGCGACATGTATTCACAGATTGTGCTACATTCCCTTTTTGCCTTTAACATAACATGTATGAGTGTGACAAGATAAAAACCAATATACTTCGGTGGGAATTTCTGCGCTGTGAATTACAAAAGAAATATTGTTATAAATGTTTTGGCTAAAACCATTTGATGATGCATAAAGTGGTTTGCAATTCATGTATTATAATATGGGGCTGAGGGTTTCTTGGGTATGAGAGACATAGTGGCAGGACCCATGCAATGCAGGCCTGTTCAAGGAGATAGTTTGAGACAACTAAAACAGTGAGCACGTGTGTAGTAAATGTCAAGGGGTGACACACTGTCTTCTTGTCGTCTTCTACACACAAAAAGCGACTAATCTGTGAGGTTTATCTCGACTCCACTGGCCAGACTAAAGATCCACCCGGAGTAGCCAGCGGTCATGTGCTTGCAGTGCAGATTTGCTTTCAGCAGCTCATTGATTGCAGCACTGCTCTGCTGTGGCACTTAACCCTGTCTCCAGTGTCACAATAATAAGTAAGCAGGCTGGGAGAGGCACCGGGAGAAAAAACTTTTCTTTGGTATCCCTGTAATATCTCAGGGGACGTCGAGGAAAATTATAACTATAATACTTTCTCTGTCACAGGAGACGTCTAAGAGACAGGACCACCTACATAGAAGCATGTCACACGGATACTTGTGGAGGACAAAGGGCTCTTCTCATGTACTATGTGTGTGTATATATATATACCATACAAATATATATGTGTGTGTGTGTCTATATATATATATATATATATATATATACTGTATATATATATATATAATTATTACTATAGAGTATAATCTGTGGGGTCCATTGTTGTAGATTCAGAAATAGAACCAGCAGTAAAGCGGAGGACATTTTTGCCAAACGGCGAGGGAAAAATGAGCCCAGAGTGAAACTTAAGTCTGGGCGAAAAAAATTAACGACACACTGTGTGCAACAAAAATGACTGCTGGGAATGGAACAAAAAAGGCTGTGACCTTAGGATTGTCCGTGAGAATTAGGCCAATTATGGGACGGCCTGCATGGCTTTTGTCCTTTTGGCTCTCCGGGCTTTCTTCCCAGAGCTAACATTGTACCCAGGTGTTCCACTGACAACCGAGGTGGACCAAAGGAAAACAAAGTTAAACACTTTCGAATGTTCCCGAGGATTAGCCTAACAAGCTATTACTTGTTAATGTGGTGCCATTCTCCCACAGTTTTAGGGCAGTTAACCTCGGGTGAGACTGGCTTCTGTTTGAAGGGTCACAACCTTGCGGAGCCCTTCGCACTAAAATAGCATGTGATTATAGACCTTGTTTAAAAGTAAATATAGGAGTTCTCAGCAGCTGATCTAAGCCGCCCTTGTGTAGTCTTTGTGAGAGAGAATACACCTCCAGAACGAGAAAAAGGTGGCCGTTGGCTTTTGTAACAAGCGCAGCACATCTAATAATAAAAAAATTCGTAATAAAAAAATAAAAGAGAGACGCATTGCTGCCTGGGGTTTTGTAAGTGTGGGTATCTGTGAGCAATCTTTCAGCTCAGGTCTGGTTTGATGATCTATCCCTACGAGCTCTGAGAGGACATTCCTTTAGTCTTAGCCTATGTTTGCTCTCTGGGTCCTTATCAGTGCTAATAACTCAGCACTGACACACTCAGTAGCTACTTTGGGAACTTCAAAAGACAAAGTGATCTACGTCGTTTACTTTTGTAAACCTTAGTTTTACAACTGACACACAGTAAAACCTCCGAATCATGAATAATAGTTTTTTTTTAAAGGCGGACAATCCTGCCACTGTCGTGCTGAATAAGTGGTATGGTTTTGAACTTCACTGGTATATGCCATTTGATTAGTGTGTAAAGGAATATGGTGAAACAATCAATTCTAATATTTTTGGGAAAATAAAGTCAGAGCCAAACACTTAAGTTTAGGATTTTCTTCGACTCAGTGCCAGAAATTAAACTTGAGCTACGTCACAGTGATGATACATGTGATCACATTTGGCCAGGCTTTTAAGCATGAAAATCATTCAGCTTGTTGTTGCGTAGAGTTTCAGGAAAACTAGCATGTGATATTAATATCTGGACACAAAAAAAAAAAACACTGCTGGAAAATTCCAAAAGACAGTGTATGTTGAAGAACATTTCAAGGAAGGAATTCATAGCCCATGGTAACTGAAATATAGCCTCGGAGCTGTATATATTTTACATCATAATATTTGACCATGTTTCTGTCGAGAAATGTATGTGCATATTTGTATAACATGGGGCCTGTTGTTCTGAGAGAGGGCAAAGTGTGGGCTCCCTTCTGTTTTTGGATTTCAGCCAAAAACATTCAAATCTTTCCTATAAGCTTCATAAAATGCAAATAATCAGTGGTAAAGTGATACTGTGTAACAATTACAGAAACAAACATGTGAGGCTAGGTCACAGACACAAACTTAATAACACAACCCAAATCTATACTGCTTTAGTTGGCAATCTTCGCATAATGTAACTTGTCTTGTTTTATTATTAAAATTGAAGCACTTATTAAAACAACCCACGATTATGTTATCAGAGGGCACTTATTACAAGTCAACCAAATCTGTGTGTCAGCACTAGACAGATATTATGAACCCTAAAGACTATTATTTGGTTAAGTAGACTGGCACATTAAAAATTAATAAGGGCACATTACAAGCAATTCCCAGCAGCACGGCGCAAAACCAATACAATTAGAGAATGCACAGCTTAGGTGCATTTCTAGACTGCAGCTATCTGAAATTGCTCTGTCAGGCATAAAGTAACCTCAGAAACTAATTAAAAACAAAAGGAACCCAATTAAAAGAACCAGAAAACAAATGACCTATTTCATCAAGAAAATGTGAAATCAGTCGAGAGTGAAATCCAACTCGATTAAAGACCGATCGTAGCAGAAAAGATTTAAGGGGGGAAGAGGGAAAACAATGGGAAGCAAAGATATCTGAGAAAGTGGGATCGATCTCAATTGACAGTCCTTTATTTAAAAACTTTTTTCGTAAGCTTTTAAAAGACCACCACACAAACTGCCAAGGTGAATTAAAGCAGGTGAGTCAATTGACAGAGAGAGAATATCAAAAAAGTTAGATTTTCTAGAAATGTTATTCATAGTTAATATGTGATATAAATAAGTTGGTATTGAACCAAACATTTGACATAGCGCTGGGATCGGAAGATTACCTAATAAAAACACTGTGAAATCAGCTGATTATTGTCTTTTTCAGACACAGTTACAGGGACCATTGAGAGCGCCACATGAACACGGCGACTATGCCAGCATTGGAATGACAAAGCGGTGGCGACTGCACTACTTAAACCTATTTTAACAGGACAGTTTAACACACGCACACACACAAGGTCTCATGTGGCACTGGCAAACATTCAAAATGGGCTGGATCTCTGAGAGATTAACCAGCCAAGTGGGAGCCGAGGTCACACAAAGGCCTGTTTGGGCAAGTAATGGCAGCCAGGCGATTAAATGAAGACATATTCTCTAGCTCTGAATAGTCAGGACAATCAAAAAGCCCATATCCTTGATAGACAATTAAACTCTATGCTAGGGACTCAAGCAACACAAGAGCAATCAAAGAGTGTAGACAGCAAATACATGTATGCAAGGAAACACGGAAAGGTAAAAACTGGGTCACGTGGACAGTAGTATTTCTGGTGCCTTACCTTTGAAGGACAGGAAGATCCTCGGAGCAGAGAGGGGCTCATTAGAGGGGGGCAGCAACCCGGATGACACGGCCAGAAGGGCCAGCGGCCAGCACAGTTTGTCCCACAACATTGTCCCTCTGTTTGTTAACGGGGGCGCGGGGGGGGGGGGGGGAGAACGGAGGTTGGGGGGGGGGGGGGGGGGGGGGGGGGAAGAACGGAGTCCAGGAGCTGAGGGACAGAGAGGGACGAGTGTCAAACAATGGACAAGCACTTTCCACTCACAAACCAAATTCGGCTCCACCAACTCTCGGTCACAGAGCAGCGATAACCAATTCGCTTCCTTTCGGGCTGGGCTACACAGCTGAGACCCTGTGGCACTGAAGTCATGAATACTGAGAGAAAGGGCCGAAAACTGGACCCGTTTCGGGCAGACTCCAAACGGTTAAAATCTTGGGAGGATTTATCTCTAGGTCATGTGTAATATATCCTAATTTGGCCAAGAACTCAGAGATACATTTTCATTATTGCTGCAGGAATTCCAAATTCATCTCACACTTGAATTTGCCTTCACTTAACAGCCACTGTTATTCTGGCTTTGCCTCTGTGTGCTGCCATGGCTTCAGTATGAATGGACGGAGTCTCCCTCCCACTGAGGGAAACAGACGGAGCCACCACACCTCGCCACAAGATGTGTCCATAAAGGCAGCAAAAATGTTCTGCTCAAGACTTCAGGAATCTGACCACATTAGATTTTTTTTACAACCCGAGCTGAATTTCGCCAGTGGCCCCACGCGGAGGTGTTCGTTAAATCTGGCGCGCACTGGCACTGCGCTCCCAGATTAAATCACAAAGCGCATCAACGTGCCGTTATCCGCCACAAAGAGAGCCGAGGATTATAATATCACCACCGAAGCATTTTGCATCCGAGGACGACATGTCACAGCTTTGGAAAAAAAACATATATATACACACACCCGCGCGGGAACGGCAGAAAACAACGAGTGTTTCCAAAGGGCTTGGAAACAATAAAACAAGTTTACCCGCCGCGTCTTCACCGTGATTCTCCACGCATGGCACTTGATCTTTACGCGTAAACGTGGATCTGAGTCTGAGGTCAAACGGCCGATCGGGTTCCACGCTGAGCTCCAGAGGAGACACCTCACCGAAATAAAGCGTGACCGCTCTCTTGAGTTATGGGGACGTGAACATGAACCACGTGTCGTTTATTTTTATTGGTGCCTTTTATGATTTAAAATGGCCCGAAGTGGCAGGCTGCCGAGAACTAATAGAGCATACAGGACCACTGGCGAGCAGCACGTTATGTGGACACACAGCACCACGCAGCAACAAACTTTCAGTTACCTCAAAAACCACGTTACACCGATGTGAGTCTTTCTCTCTCTCACACACACACACACACACACGCAAAAACACGCGCGCTCGCACATACACGCACACGCGTACACACACACACACACACACTTGGCTCTTGCAGTATTTGAAATAGCTATTTAGGAGAATCACTCCCACACGCTGCGGAAGACAAACCAAATATGCAGGCGAACGGCAACATTTGAAATATTCAGAACATTATGTTGAAGGCACTTCAAAGGCAAAACACACACACACAGACACACACAATCCACTTGCACAAGCAGGGCCGGGATTATTATTCGTTGTTTGTTTTTTTGTTTTTTTTGCTCGGATGTGCACCCGCTCCTGATTCCTCCGCCTGGAGAGATCATTCATTTGTCTCGCACACATAGAGAGAGAGAGAGAGAGAAAAAGCATCACTTTGCGTTATGACCTACCTCCTAGTTGCGTCCTGCGAATGCCGTGTCAAAGCCGGTCAACATTGAAAACCTTCCACCCCAAATCCTTTGCGCTCCTCTGTCCGCACGCAGGAGTATCAGCGTGTCCGCCGCAGACCCCGCACGATTATCCCACCGCCAAAACAAAGCTTGGATTCACATGAACTTGTTCGCGGCCGCTTTCACTTGAAGTGATCTCTAAATCGCATCAGCAGATTCTGTATTTTCCTCCCCTGAATGAGGCTGGAGACAAAGAGTTGCTCCCGGTGAGATGAGCGGCGGAGAGGAGGCTGGGTGTGCGTGTGTGTGTGTGTGTGTGTGTGTGTGCAGGGAGGCTGCTCGTGCAGGTGGATAGACGGAGGTCTCCCGGGCCAGTGGACACACCCATGGGGAGGGAACTTACCTTTTTGCGCCCCCGTCCCGCCCCCAAATCTCACACTCCAGGGTGCAAAGGTGAAATGGTGTCGCACGGGGGGCAAAAAGGGTTAAAGTTATTTTTTTTCTTCTTTTTTTTTAACACCAGACCGATTATTGCCTTTTGACATCATCATTATAACCTGGGGTTTTATGTCTTTTTTATAACCAAAGTTTGGGAAAAACAATGCCTATAGTATTATGTGAGATGTGTTTCCAAGCGATTCATTCATAAAATTGTTATAATCAAGGTACTGATTAGCATGAAGATATACTGCCGCGGAACAAGGGGAGAAGTTCAAGGCAACTACATTTTATTTCTTTATGTGGTGGATCTGTGTTAATGTGATGTATGGCCCTATTTTGTCTGAAGGAGGCAATAATTCACGATGACAAAAATCACAATTAGGCAACCTGATCCCAAACAAGATCTTAAGCACTGGGCTTAGATGTTACAGATGAGAGAGATGTCTTCTTTTGGATGAGCAGATAAAGCCCTCCTTTTCTGTGGCTTTTGCAGTTAAAAAAAAAATAGGACTGAGGTCATTTCACAACTTGTGTTTGGTTAGTTCCTGACTACCAGCTACTGATTCAGCTTCTGCACGCTGGCTGGAGCCAGGCATGAGCCAATTTGAGCTTAACAGTTGTCCAGTGTCTATATGTAACAGAACTCTGAGTCACATATTGTATTTTGAGGGGGGAACAAAAAAAAAGAAAGAAACTGAACTCAGATGAGAAGAAACCCTTTCATCGGATTTGTTAGAGTGACTGCTGAGGGTAAGGAAAGGGAAAAACCGCAGTGAGTCTTCACATTGACGGAAGAAACTGTTGAAAAGTGGCCAAATGCAGATAAGATAGATTTCCTCCGACACCTCGACGACCTGACAGAGGATCACAGGCTCCAGCCTCAGATAGGCATCAGATATTCATGGGCAAATGGAGTCTTAAATCTTTTAATCCCACTCGATCCCTCCCCTGATCACGTTGGCTTATTGGGCCTCTGATCCAGTCAGCGCACACCGCAGCTGACGCCCAGTGTGCATGCTTTTATTCCATAAATGATAGACACAGTAGCTTAGGATTCCGTCTGAGGGACACGACAATTGCAGAAACACGTCAAATCAGATCATTTGGCGGATAGAAGGACTTTCAAGCAATCGTGGCTGTAGTCGATACACACAGCGTAGCTGACAAAGGATTTGAAATATGTGATTTGTGGTTCATTTATATTTTCGCAATGAGGGTGAATCATAAATAAAGCATGTGAAGCTCCTTTATGCTGATTGCTCAACAGTGGACTCAAAGCGAAAGAATCTCTGGCGGTGACTTTGGGTTTGCTGTCCTTTGGAAGATGTCTCGGAAAGAAAATGAGTCCATTAGTCTATGAAGTGTGAAACCGGGCTTTGATGCCGTGAGCAGAGAAAGCTCGGCCACCAGTACTTTTCATTAAAAGTGCTAAATTTCCCTTGATGGCAGCAAAGAACTCTGGGAAACCATTACCCTCGTACTTAACAAACACAAACACACACGAAAGAAGATTCTGATACGTTTTGATTCGAACTGAGTCTTGGGAGAAAAAAAAACATTAGACGCACACACACAAAGAAGCGAACAGCCTGACATATGTAGGTGGGCGTTCGTGTTTGAAGGGTGGTCTGCGCTCCAGACTGCACGACTTCAAATAAATAACAACTTTCATAAATATCTGGAAAACAACTCCCAATCCCGCAGGGCACAATACGAATAACTCTGTAAAACACTGAAATCTCTTCCCCCAAATTTCACACGTCACTGGTTTAGACAAAGTGTGTGTGAATCCGCCATTTTTATATGTGTCATTACTGATACTTCTTTCTCTTTTTTTTTGGGTCGTTTCCCAACTCTGCTTCTATTTTCTCCCTTTTCTCTCCTCTTTTTGTCTTCCCCTCCTCTGTCTCGCAGCCGCAGCAGCTGCATGATGTTTCCTATATTTCTTTTTAATCAACAATATTATTCCCATCTTCAGGCCTCTGGTGGCCTCACCATCTGTCACTTGCGTGAGACAAGAGGAAAGCAATTATTGAATCCTGGCTTTGAGGAGCGCCCGCCTTCATAAAAGTCCCCCATGCTTTCCAGTTCTTTCCTCCAGCGTCGCTTTCTCCAGCAGCTATCTGAGGGAGGGAAAGATAATGTTGAAACCAAAGATCACCGCCGGGTGCCAGACCACAGAGGCAGCGCATTTAGACGAACTCTGCAGAAAGCTACCATCAAGGCCTTTTGTTTCGGTCGCGGAGATGCCAGGTCTAAAAAAAAAAAAGTCTGAATTCTGCTGGGAGGAGACGCAACTTTCCCATTAGAAGTTTCGTCAAAGATATCGCGTCACTTCTCGCTCTTCATCCAAACTGAACTCCCAGTTTTCCCCATGATGTGAGTTTGACTCCAGGTTGAACGCATCTATTTAAAGATGCTGACATTTTCTTGGAGGAAATGAAAGCAACACTGCGTAGATTATAGCTATCACTCGCGCCGAGTTCTCCAAGGATTATATATGAGAGTCAGTTTACGTTTATTTATCCACTGCAAAGCTTTTACAAGAAATCCTTCACAGCATTTACCCAGAAGACACTGGTGGTTTTCATGGAAACAGGTGCCAGTGGGGAATAGGAAACCAAGCGGTGCGAGAGATGGGGTTACTCCCACCTAAGAGTTTCATCACACTCATTTTTTTTTTTCTTCAACCTTTTGCCACCACTGACTCTAACAGTCATGAAACGTAATTATTAACAGGCTGTGACAACCTTAACCTCTGTTCGGCTCCACCAAATGATGGGAGGCAATTACCAGCTGCTCGTTACTGATGAGGTGAATTAAACAAGTGCACCCGGACCGCTGCTGTGCACATCTGCACACACATCTAAACGCCCGTTGTCACACAGCGGCCCGCGCACGCTACGCACGCACGCACGCGCACACACAGCCGGAGGATGCTGTGACACGCAGACTGGCCCTCGGTGCGCTCCGAGGGACACGTCATTTGTGTCGAATTTAATGAGAGCCCCACGAACTCATCCCTTCACCTCGCTGGGATAGCTGTTACCTTTTTGCCGATGTGTAGTAAGGTATTAAAAATTCACACTGTTTCAGCAGCGCTTTGACTGGTATAGGGCAGCAGGCTCATTAGCATTTAAATGGGAAAAAGATAACACCGCATTTCACAGAGTCGTGCCTCCATCACTAGGCAGGCAGACAGGGAAGAAAACTTGAATCGGGCCCGGGAAAACTTGTTGGCTGTTTTTAGACACACAGAGGTGTGACGTCTTGTTTCCAAGTGTTGTGTCATTATCTGCTGTATTTTGCCTTTTGAAACTTTTCTACCGCAGCCCTGAGGCATTCAACATGTAAGGGTACGCTGCTGAAATAAGAACATGTCGCTTTGTGTTTTTAAGAGGGGCTCGCTCACATAAATCCTCACCCCGGGGAGAAGCCTTGTGAAGCTTCACCTGACAGTGGCAAACAGGGATTTACTGGGAAGGATGTTTTTCCTGTTCATGTACTTGGTTGCAAATCAGTTTAAAAAAAAATGTAACTGAATGTAAAAAAAAAATAAAAAAAAATCCAATAAAATCGCTGTCTCTGGAGTCAGACTCTTTTTTTTGGAGCAGTTCCAAGTACTATGTCTTGCTGCTGTAGTTTTAGAACCACAGTTCAGTGTTCTTGTGATAAATACAGCCGTATAATCTATCATCATTGTTCGAGCACATTCATGTCTGCAGGAGAACACATCGACTCCCGGTTTGGAGATTCCCATTCAGACCACAAACTGCTGGTTTGCGAGTGAACCCAAACTAGAAAAATACTTTGGATTTTTGCTTTTTTTGTTGGCCCGGGATGTGGTAGAAAGCTTGATTTTAACAATGAAAACTCAAGACACTGCGGAGCTGAGACAATAGTTTCACAGGAACACATAGAGGAGGATGTTGCTCGCTAATGAATGCATCATTTGCCAAATAGAACAAACTGCCAGCACTGGCAGATTCTGTTTTGCATGTACTTTTTCTTCCTTTTATTAGTCACACATGACACTCCTTCTGAGCGGCACTCTATAGATTAATAACATTTTTCCCACCCACGTCGCAGCTGTGTTTGGCCGATTGTCATTTCTCTGCTTATGTTTTTCCCTCCGTCCTTTGTCACCGAAGCTGACTGTGACTCAGCTGGAGCCTTGCGGAGCTAAAAATGGGACAACTGCCTTTTCTTAAATGACACAAGATTGTCTCGTTGTATCTGGCTCTCATGTCTGCTGCCTGGGAACCGAGGAGGAGGAGGGCAGCTGTGGTGGGATGATTTGGTATGAATTAAAGCTGTTTCCTAACAGGCTCCATGAGGTCTGATCCTGTCCCCTGCTTGTCTGGTGGATTGTCTTCACCAGTATCAGCCCGAGGAGAGAGAGTGTGTATTACATTACATCAGCTCTTTTCCCCCTTGCCTTTTCTCTTCACAGTAAAATGTACTGCAAACAATAACAGTGGTTTTTATATTTAGCATGACTTTGTGGCTGAAGGTGCCCCCGCCATACTACCTGTGGTTGGTGGAGGGGGTTGTGTAATAGTTTTCCCATGCAGCGTTGTTGGCGTGGGCCCCCTGAGTGTCTGGTCTGTCAGTGTCATTCTTCATCGGCATCCAGCCGCAGGTCTCTGGCCAGAGGGAGAGACCGAGGACAGCCAGAGGAATTGACTATGCTTTTTGTTCGACACTGCACTAAAAAGTGTTTTTTCTTGCGGAGTTGAACTCGATTTATGACAGTCTGCGTTCTGATAGGGTAGTGCATGGGACTTTTGATGTTTTTGTTTTTTTTCGTAATCCAGTTCTCCAGTTATCCAACGAAAACTGAAAAGCTTTCTCTTCCCCCTTTTCTCTGAAACATACTAGTTTGTCCCGCGGGTTTGATTTACTACAGAACTACTCACATACCCATTAGCCTGAGCTGTACGTTGTATTTAAGATATCACACAACTATGGCCAATTCAGTGGATTATAGTAATTTAGGATTGTCTGTATGAGCTTGTTAGAATTGTCATTGTGAGGACAATAGAATGACCTCATTATGGCTTTGGAGGGCGTTGAGGGGTTCACGATACGGTGTTTAAAATATATATCTACGACACCTGTCTTTAATTTTCTCTCCTTTTGAAATGGGTCTAGCTGGACTACGCCGAGTCCCTTGTCCTTCAACCTTCCCCTCGCTCCTCCTCCCCCCTCTCTGCATCTCATCCTCCTGTCATCACTCGCTGTGATGAGGCTGTGAAACAGGTGGCTCAAGAATTCAAAGTGACATAGGAGCAATGGAGACCAAACAGTTGTGTGTGTGTGTGTGACAGAGAGAGAAAGCGGTTGAACGCGTGTATCTGTTCATGACAGACAGAAGAAGAAAGTGGAAGGCAGACCAAAAATAACAAAAACAAACAGCATACTATTATGGTGACGGATAATATCTGCTGAAAACACCACCGCATTTTCTAAAAATGTTTTACTCTTTGTCAGTTACTTTATCGGACACCGCCTTCCCCTTAGACTGTCCGGCTGTTAACGGAACCCACCTAAATTAAATTAAAGTTAATGAAATCCATCTTGATACAGACTCGGCGCTCTAAAGTATCACAGATGAAGAGCTGGAAGCGGTGACAGATTGTGTGGTTTACACAAAACAAAGCTTTCATGACTGTGGCTTTGCCTTTTTCATGTCTTGCAATGATAAGAAACAATTCTCCCCATGTAACACGAATCTGTTTAAAGCCAACAATGAGGAAAAGTTTTCTCAGCTCCGCACAAAGACGGCGAATCTACGTGGACATCTGTTCCCAGACCTTCCCCCTGCAGCAGTTGTGCTGCAAAGGATCCTGGAGTAAGTTGTCCGGAGACAGCATGGTACATCAAGCGCATATTCTGAACTACGTCTTTCTCTGTGGCTTAGTTTGCAATTGGATTAGCTGTGGAAATGTTGTCGGAGGGATGTCACAACTGCTGGTGGCTCCCCCGTCGATCCCAGAAGAAAGTCCCCCGGTCTTATCGCCGTCTGCTTTCCCATCAGTGCTCCCTCCCCTCGACATTGGTGTTTCCAGTCAGTCTCACACGTTTCCCAAAATCCCAGCACAGCACTGTTCGCGGCTCAGATTGAACTAATGGGCTCTCTGTGGTCTTGAAATGTTCACTCATTGTTGACACAATTGTGATTTGAGCCAACACTTTAAAAATATCAGACCAGTTACATTACAGGCCCAGCTTTACCACATGTCGACATGGAACGGTGTCCAGCCCCAGACAGCTGCCAATGAACTGCACATCTGGCTCCTAATTCTGCACTAAGAAGCAGCACATATTTGAGTTCTGATTTCTACCAATCTGCCTGTGTGCACTCAGATATGATGTTGTGGTCCCCTGTAATGAAGTTCACTGAGACGGAAATTTGTGAATTGGCTTGTATATCTGCAGTGTCCATTGTTTTGTTCCCGATCTCAGTATTATTTTTTAAAGATGTGTTGCACAATTTCCCAGTGTGATATGTTTCTAATACAAACCGCTAGGCCAGGTGAGTTGAGCCAAGGCATTGATGCTCCAGCAGTTTTTTTTCTGGATGGCTGGTGGATGATAGATGCCTCTCTGAACACATGCATTTCATCTTATCACATGCACTTGAACGTGAGGCTGACAACTGAACCTGTTGAGTAAAGACACCCTTTCTGTTCTTGCTCTCACACAATGTAAACTGTTCATCCTCTCAGATCGCTGTGCTGTTGTACACAGCCGACAAGCTAATTTTCCGACTCAAATGAACTGTTACTGAAAACAAACTCGGAGGCGCGAGGCGCTGACATCAGCAGTTGACAGGCCGGTGTTGAGCTTGACATGTTCATTCAGTTTTTGTTTGAACGCCTCGACGCTATAGACACACTCACGCGCTGCAAACACACACAGACGCAGGCACACACAGTACGTAAAACGCCAACACATGTACACGGCACTCCGATTTGGAACAGAGCAGGCGATCAGACAGGCGGCCCAGGGAGAGGTGGCGCCTGTCATGTGGAATGGATCTCATTAAATCTATGCCCCAGGTCACACTTTGATGGACAGGGAGACGTCAGTCATCTGCCAGCGAGATTAGCGGAGACCGAAGCCCCCCATCCTTCCTCGCTGCCCCTTGAGAGCCCACAGCATACCAAGTGGGTCCAGGCAGACTCCTCTGTGTGCCCCGCAGCCTCCCACAGACCTCTCACGTCTGGCTTGCCAATCACCAGACACAAACGAGCACATCCACCTCCAATCCAAAGGAGAAAAAAAAAAAACCCCACCTGCTGTGTCAAGAGGACCGTGGTGGCGGACCTTTTCTTTTCCACATTTTCCCTTGCGTATGAGACCGTGTCACTAAGGTCGAGTCCTCTCTGCTCTGTGCTGACACGTTTGCATTAAAAAGACGTACTTCAAAGCCTGATATCATAATTCAATCAATGCGCTCTTGAACTGTAATGTTTACCTTATGACAGGTTCAATAAATTCATCTAGTAAATCGAAAAAGCATTTTTTTAAACCTTTGGGTTCTACACAAGGAGTACTAATTTAACATGTGGGCAAAATACGTTTCATTTTCTCAGATTAAGGTTGACACCTCTCCACGGTAAACAATCGAGCCACAGCCACCAGTTGGTGGGCTCGGCTTGAGTACAAAATGATTTGATTTTGAGACTTTCGACATGCCGTACACTTCTTTTATTGTCACTCAGCATCTTCAGGGACTGAAACGTCTTAAAGGAAAAAAGGGACATGGACTGTAATCATACAGTGACCTACTGTTTATCCCGACATTCCCAAGAGTTCATGTCTCCAGCAATAGACCTGTGGCACGATGCCCAGGACAGGGGGCATGGTTGGCTCACTTTGACAAGCATGCTAGTCAAGGCTGTGCTAGTTTCACTCAAAGCAGATCAGTATTCCCAACAATCTTTGACACGCTGGCTGACGTAATGCAAAGTCCATTCGACTTACATCTAAATCCGGGGCTGGTAAAATTGAGAAAATATTTTGGCAAAGGATGTGAATAATGCGGGCTATTAACAGAGCGGAGGATGGGTGTGTTCAGCAACACTCCTCAGCATCTCCATTTGTGACAACCCTCGCAGATATATGAAGTATCCCGCATTCAATCCAAGCTGGAGCTTGACCAGCACCCGGTGTGTCATGCTTCATGCATGCTTGTGGTTAGAAAGGCCAGAGGTAGTTCAGCTTGATATGAGGTGATGTCGTCTCTGTGCTCAGCAGCTTGTGCAGAGAGCTGTTAAGCAGGAAACATTAAAAAAGGAAAACAAGACACTTTTCATTTTGAAATGTATCTGGTCTATCTAATAAACGTAATGCGTCCCAGATTTACCAGCATTAGGAAGAGCTTCTGTATTCCCCCCCACATCAGTTCCTTACATATCAGCAACTTATTTTCATATGATATCAGTTTTGCATCACCTAAAAGGAGCAATAAATTCCTTTCATCGTACTTAATACCAGAACCTCCGGTTTTAGTGTGCTGTGTGCTCTTGTTGACTGAATAATGTGTAAAACGTAATACTTTACCATGAAAAACGTGAATGTTTGATATATGAAGGGGTCCCAAATTGGACTAAAAGGAGCAACGTAACACTCAAACCTCCTGTTGCTAGCATTAACATGTCACTGGATTTATGTCTGAAGTAACTGAAGGCTGGTCACTGACGTGTTGAGAATCATCAAATATGTATTGGATAGAGCAAACTGAAAATCCGTTGGTATGCATCAAGGGATCACTGGGGAGGGGCGGGGGGGGGGATGAAGGCCTCAGAGTTTCCGTCACATTAGCTGTGTGTTCGTGGCTCTCAGGGGTGGATGTGATATTAGCCATCTTTTGCCGAAGGATTATGACTCCCCGTCGCCTTTGCAATATGAGCTACCCCAGAATGCCATGCTTGGACTTCCCCCCCTGAGACACCATGGACCTGGGTCACTAGGCTCTGACATGACCCTTCACCTCTCCGGTACTTACTTACCGAACCAATGTTATGTAATCTGATATGTATGGGAAATGTTAAGTGGCATGCAGGCTTTGTTGGTTTTTTTTCGTTGGAATGTCTTGAAGAGTGGGTGAAGCATTTTAATTAGTGTAAAACATGATAGATGATTAGTTGAGGTAATTAGTATGATATGGATTAAATTCAAATGAGAGCCTTTGGGGGCGGACATGCCTAAAAACCCTGGCGCTTTGCACGCAACAAGAGATGATTAAGGGACCGAGTCTGGGGGTTGAACACAATGCAGAAGTAATCACAATAAATTTACTAATCCCTTCCTGAAAACAGTTGGGTAAAAAACGCCACATGCTGCTCTCCCTGAGGCACAAAGACACTCAGCAGACACATTTCTATGGTGCCTTCTGGAATGAAATACCAGCAGTAAGGTCTGTGGTGTGTGCGCTGCTGAAAAGCCATTATTATCCAAACAAAGACTATCAAACCTTTAAATATCTGAAAAATGCTATTAAAAAACATAAGCGGAAATGAGGGGGCGCTTTTAGCAAACCAACAAATGAGCTGCATTCAGTTTGTGATTGTGTGTTGAGACAACACTATGGTTTGCAGATATAATTGCACATTATAATTGGACATTCATGTTTGGAGCACATTCTCAAACGACATCCCAGGGAGAAAGAACAGATATGCTGGGCTACAAAAAATGCAAACCGAATCGGGGACTTTAGACATTAATGCACAATGGTATTGGGCAGTTTTAATATATGTGGTGATCAAATATCATATGGAAATACTGAAATGCAATAAAAGCAACGCCTCTATAAATGGCAAAGTCTTCTGATTCCTTAGAGGTGTTAAGAACTGTTTTCTATACTGCACAGGCAAAACATTTTGGATATAGCATTGAAATAAAGGTCAGGGTAATGCCATATTCAATCAAAGAACTTATTTTTTTTTCCCTGTGCTAATAGATACTCAGCTGGACTATCTGCATCTGCATCTTTTTCTCATTAAAAATAGCTTGGAAACCTGCATGCATTCACAGCAGCTGTCGAGAGAGAGAGAGAGAGAGAGAGCGATCAAGCAATTAAGCTCCCACCTCTCGCCGGTTGTTGCCTCACTCGCGTTTCCCTCATTTGACTGTCACTCTGCGAGATAGCACTTTCTGCCTCCCCCTTTAATCATCCGTCATCCCTGCTAATGCAAAGCGACTGCCAGGGCTATGTAGGAAATCAGCCACATCTTTAGTGTCACTTCTCATTAACATAGAAAGTGCAGGTAAGAGAGGAGAGCACTCATTTACAGTATATCCACAGGGACATCGACAGACCTCTGACAGTGAATTTCATGGTTAAACTGTACGGGTGTTTTCTGTGGTGCTGCATTTTGAAAGGGCCTCAAGTGATGTCCATGACAGTTTGTGCCTTTAGCTGTTCTGTAATTGGGTCATTTTGCATGTTTCAACTCTTTAAAGCTCCACGCAGTGAGTGTTCTTGCACCTTCAGCGGCCCATTGCTGTCCTCACAGCCTTTCCCAGATCTTCCTCTCCATTCGCACAGCTGGAGAAGCTGAGTGACTGCGGTTGGGTTCACTTTATTTTAATATTAATGCTCATTCAGCAGATTCCAGCCCGACACTCACCTGCGGTGCAGCCCACTGTTCGAGGGGAAGGGATGGGAGCTCTCGTTCATGTCTGACAGCCCACCGTGGAGAGGCGGCTGGTGACACACTGATGTGTTCGGCCTTTTCCTCTCCCTCATCATCCCTGCGTGTATGCCAGCGGAAACCTTGGCATGTCAGAGCGCCAGGTCCCATGTGAAGTGATGCGTGTTCACCTGTAGCAACATTTGAGGCTGCATGCATAATCACCCCCAACAGTCCCAACTGGGCTCTGTTACCATGGAGATATCGACTGTGCAACACTCTCTGGGATTGCACAGTCGACGCATGGGCTTCATGGGTATACTGCGGCTCTGAAATGAATCCATATTGACAGGTTGTTGTCCTCATACCGCAGAAGGTGAACTCCATAACACTTTTTCAAATGTCACGGCGCAAAAAGCACAAGTGTAAATGATGGCCTGATTCGGTTCAAGCTTGTTCAGGCTGGCTCACTGTCACTCTGTCATGGCTTGCTGGTACCCTTGGAAAAAAAAAAAAAAAAGTTAATTGATTTCTAGTATCCCCTGTTGGCAGAGCAATACAACTTTTGCAACATTTTTTTGGATCAAACTAGCACGATAAACTCGGAACCTGTTCCACCCACATGAAATCCCTTTATACGCATAGGCATGACATTAAAGCTGCCCTACATATTAAACTTGTCGCCTTCTGAATTGGGGTTTCCCTGCACCCACTCCAGCGGACCACCCTCTGGTGCACAAACAATTCCATTTGTTGTGATTACAAGGCAATTTACAACAATGCTGCTGTGGATTTGTTGACAAATAATAAGAATATATTTGACTATGTAAGTGGAATTCATTGTATAATTAAAATAAGACAACATTGTAAATCAGTGATTCTATTGTACATTATAAAAAAGTTAATAGTGGGTTTGCATGTATAAAATGCATAAATATAGTTAAAAGGATTTATAAAATGCATAACTAAGCCGGGTAAAAAGGCTTAAAGTTCAAATGTTAAGAGGTTGGAGTTCATGCTCCTAGTTTGTTTACTGTGTACATGGGTTCTCACGTGTAGTCCACAGCCTAACATGATGGATAGCTGTTAATCTTTGCTTGCTCTGTGTTTTAATTGGAACGTAAATATTCGGTCAGCCAACCAATTTCGGCCTTAGATAGAGGGGCGGGACTTACGCGGGAGTTTCCGGTTTTGACTCGGACTGGAGAGCAGACGTGAGTTGCACAGTGAAAGGACCGTTCCAGATTGTTAAAGTTCGTAACTAAGTGGTTGTGGACCAGTTATCCAGTGTGTTGGACTGTTGTATTCTGCGAAAGGTAAATATCAGTTTGAGTATTGTTTTGTACTGTAACTAGGTGTCATGTTGTGGAAAACGATCTCAAATGCTAATCGCGATTAGCGGCTAAAGACTAGCATTTTCGATTAGTCATTTGCTTACAGACTGTTGGCTCTGCCAGCACCAGAATGTATGTATGTATAAGTCTTTTTTCATTGTAAGGCATCTTCGTGATGTTGCAGCAAACACATGACAACCAATAATATTGAAACTCTAAAAGGTAAGGCTCTTTTTTTTATTGCTTGGTTGAGAACAAGTGAAGCTGCCTTCACGGTTTTTGGCCTCAACGCTCCCTAGCTTCAACTGTTGGTAACAAGTAACTTGTGATATATTAGAGTACATTTCTATTCTATATTTACAATATTGTGTAATAATAGTATAATATTTGTATTTTTCTATTTCAGTTTATTATCATTTGTTTGGGTGTAATAAATAACCAGTTGTGGATGTTATGGATTTAAAGTATAATTGTTGTTTTGTATTTCATTAGAGGAAAAAAAAACGACAACATGAACACAATAGTAGGCTTTTCCTCTCTATTCTTTGATTGTACACAAGGTGCACATTCAGGATTATAGCATTTCAGTTCCCCAAACGTTCCCCCTTTGGAATACTGGCACCTGTTTGGTGTTTCTATGGAGACCAAGCTCACTAATGAGTAGGGGTGTGTGTTTCTTGAATATGCATGCGTGTGTCTGTGTGTATTTACATGTGGGAGGGCAGGTGTCATTGAGTAAGGGCAAGTAATGGGAAGCAGCTTCTTGAATTAGATGAGACTAAACAGGCATATAATAAAAATAATTAGTAATTCTGTAAAAAATACCTAAGATGTTCATCCTGTCAACTGTCAAATAAATATGAAATCTGAGCTACTTTTGACATCAGACCTGATTATTCCTTAAGCTACATGTCCACAGAGGCAGCCTAAAGAGAGGTTACATTATGAATCTGCCGCCAATTAACAGTGGAGATGAAGCAGATGATGTGTTTGGCTTCAAAAACAGGCTTTTCACGGACTTTCATGACCTTTAAGACATGCTTCCATGTCTGCGAGCAAGCACCTCAACTCCTGATTGGTCACAAGAGACGTGGATAAACAAGAAACTAAATACCATATGTCCTGTGAAAAGAGTGGCTGCTGAAATGATCCAGCCGTCCGATTGATTTGCTGTGTAGGAGCTTGAGAAAATAGTAAGATAAAGATTATGTACTGTTTACATAATGGTCAACTGGTATTTAAAATCCCCCAGTGTCATGTGTATTCATGCTCTGACAAGGGCATGGGTTTGTCACCTAGCGGCGTTGACAATGATATGTGGGACTGGATTAGGTGAGTGGATCAATGGACTATAGCATAACACATGTTGATCTAATGGCCTACAGACGGAATATAGAGCACAGCAACCGTATCGAATTTATCATCTAGTCCAAAGCTCTCCCTATCGTGCTTCGCGCACTGTGATTCTGCACAAAGCAAAGTTAGTGATCGACCTGTTTTGCATTAAGAAATGTTGAGGCAAGTCTTTTACGTTCTTTGCTTTACTCTACTAGAAAAGATTAATAGAGAGTTATTTTGTTTTCACAATAATGTTGTAACCAACAAGAAATGCGCACAGGGTCAGTTATAGCATCTTTGTCTCGGTGCTTCAGTGAGGTAAACGCCCAACCCTCGTAACTTCTACGCGCATTTTCGAACGAGCTCTGAAGAGAAAAGTGGATTTCCTTGTTTTTGAAACCAGCTGCACATTGTCAGAGAAACAGTTTTTTTTTTTCACATTCCACACCTTTTCGCAAGCACTGGAACCAGGTCACGTAATCAAAAACCCCTGAGCAGAAAGCCCACGGCCCACATCAGCTCTGCCATCTGTGAAATGGAGGCCCTCTTCCAGACCAGGATGATAGACCCCAGGTGCACTGGCCACATCACTGAAAACCATATCTCTCCTGTTTGGGGGGGAAAAAAAAGTGGGTGTGTGTGGGGCTGTTTGTCGAATGAACTTCACCTTTTCCGTCAGTCAGACACCCATAGGATTTGTGCTCAATAAACTCTCTGCCCTTTGCACCTTAAAGGAAGTCCATCTGCTCTGCAGAGTGTTGACTCGCCTCCAGGCAGCTTGTGAGATGCGTGCATACTGTATGGTTCACCACCGACGACTGCGTGGAGATTTCCACTTCCTAAGCGGCACGCTCTTCCTTTCCAGATCCACTCAGTCTCTGTGACAGGTTTAGCATAACCTGTAATTAATGTCTGAGGCGCTGCAACAAGAAGCTTCAGGTAAAGGTCATAACACCTCAGGGGGAATAGGCAACAGCTGAGAAAAATGACTTACCTCATCCACATCTGTTACACTACTTTAAGATCAATTTCTATGTAAAAATAATAATGAAAAAAACATATCTCTTACATTGTTTGAGATGTTCATATATTGTATTTGCATAATTGGCTACAGTCAACTTTACTTGCTGTATTTAGCAGCATTAACAGTGCATTTTTTTTTTTTTTTATATAGGTCATCAAAATGTTGTGCTTTTCATTACACCAATCGCTGTTTTCCGCTCACCAGCCTGCGGGCAACGAGGGAGAGCAATTACTGAATCACATGTTAAACGTATGGCCAGTTACAGAATCACAGGACATGTCGACAGCTTAAAATATATTTGAACATTCCTTTGTGTTCCTTGCATCCCATAATCCCCCCGCATGGCACTGCAATATCCAGAGATGATATAAATTTCATGTTCAGAGCAATCAAAAGTGAGCAAAGGATATTCGTGAATAGTGAAAACATCTTATTTGAAGTTACTGGTCCCCTTTTATGATGGCTTTTTGTACTCGGAAACTCCCACCCCAAATTCTTCCGACTATTGCCTTCACCGGCGTCCTTTGAAAATAAACACAGATGAGCCGGTGGGGAGACCGCTAAGGAAATGCGAAGCATGTGTGGATGAGGATGGGAAAAGGTACTATTAACGATGAAAGGTCCGTTTCTTGGGCTATTTATTTATTCATTTATTCTAGTTGCCTAATGCTTAGCGTAATTATGTCACATTTTGTTTTTCCATATTACCTGTTCTATGGCCCTCCCAAGACAGGATACAAACTCAAGGACTCAAAGCAATGCAATCTACATTACGTTATCATTACTGTTGTGCCACGAAGCCTCGGCCAAGCAGAAATAGGAACTTTGTGTGCGATGGTTGAAATGAAACTGGAGTAGTTCACCCAGCGCATTCAGTCTGTTGTGATAGAAGTGAGTGTGGTTGCTAATTCAAACGGCTGTCACTGTAGATCTGCTACTCTCCTCTTCCTCCGTCCCTCAGAGAGTAACACCATAAATCAAAACCCGATGAGCTGCCTCATGCATTTAAGGAGATCACCGAAGGCATTGTTTCATCATTTACTCCCTTTGGTCTGGATGTCACGGAACAAAAGATTAATGGGATCACCCATGCTCTGTCTCCCAGTGTGCCTCCGAGAGTAAATTGGCTTGTCCACACCAACACCACCTGGAGGTCTCACCCTTGTAATCATCAGGCACACCGCTCTCCCGTCACGTCCTGAGTGTTGTTCTCGCTTAAACTCAAGATCCTCCTCTCCTGTAGCCAAGGAACACGGACGAAATAGCATTTCACAAATATAGATGTGATTTGAGTCTAGAGGGCTCAGTGTGTTCGAAACGGACCATGTCACATGTCGTCCAGGCAATCCCATGAAAAAAGCGTTCACACGTATTCCTAAAGGCCACACCAAAAACGGGGGCGAAAAATGGGGGCCGTCATTGTTTCCTCCTGACCGCATCACACTGCCTTACTGATCTCGCGCCAGCCTCCCCGTGTTTTTTCTTCACTGTGTGTGCTTCTCAACTCAATGAATAACAGAGACGCTGGTGCACACTTAAAAAGAAACAGTTGTTCCTTGAAGGTAGTGCAAGTCATTTGCACACGCTGTGTGTGTGTAGAGAAATAAAACTCTTTCACACCTTTAACTGGTCCCGGCCAGTCACCGTGTTATGTGGGTGTTTCTGTCAGACTGTCTGTTTTTGAAAGTAGAAAAAAAAAATCTCAGCTGCAGCGTCCCTGTTCTAATGCCTGTTCTAAAAGGTGGCAGACACAAAAGGAATAACAAAAAAAAAGCATGTTTTTTTTTAAGCATACCCGGTCTTTCCTGAGATTCAAATGACCACAAAAAACTTACCGTGACTTCTTAAGCTAAGAGATCAAATTCACATGGCTTTGACAGAGGCCTTTTTACTTCTTAGTTTAGCCTGTTAATAATATCGGAGAGTCTGACTTGGCTCGATTCCCACAAGTACCGTTCTGACATATTAGAAGAGACAGACCTGCCTCACAGCCATGAAGCTGAAGCGGTACTTTCACAGGGGAAAGGTGACCAGTCTCAATGCACTCAATCCCCTGCACGTGTGTGGTATACTCTCACTGCTGTCATCCTGGGTCGTAAGAAATCAACCTTTGTGACACAGGCCCAGGCACCCACGCACATGCTGCGGCACAAGCAGGAAAATTCAAACAAAAAACCTTTTCACTCAAGATGGAAGCCGTTCTTTGTTTGATGTAGGAAACTGGAATTCGGGGGAAACTGCCAAACAAATAACCCGTTGCTCTGGTGCATCTCGATTTGAGAGTTTACCCGAAACATCTTTAGAACCGGCCCCACCAGATGGGCAGCAATGTTTACTGTGGCACGTTTGATGCCCTGGCAGCAGTCGAAAGGAGAGGGATGTACTTCGGAAGTGTTTACAGCTTTACTGACTTCTCCCCCTGCGCACTGAGGGTCTAGGATTACAGAGACCTTCGCATACTGTCCGTGCTCACTCCTCACGCTTTCAAACACGCTGCTCCATTCGCAGAGTCCCAGTGAGCTGGGAGGAATAGCAGCCACAGCTGTTGCGGTGTCATCAGAGGCTCATCCAGCAGCGTGAGGTCAAAGGTGAAATAGGTGAAACGCAGCTAAGTTAATCGTTAACTGGTGGTTTCACGTTATCCGTTTTATGCCATACAGATGACACACCGTGGATTTCTTTTCCCCCCCCCCCAAATGATTAGGGTGTACGGCGTATGCCATAAACTATCTGGCCACATGTTGAAAGCATGTTTGCAATTGGCAAAGCCCACGACTTCTTCTCGACTCCGTGTAAAACCAGATCCATAAAGAAATCATTTGGTTGGTGAGTGGGAAATAACATGGGTGTCCTGCAGAGTGCTCAACACCCTTGGGAGTTAAACATTAAAAACACCAACCAGGAGCAAGGACTTATGGGCAAACATCATTTGTCCAGCATCACTAATGCTCTTATGGCTTATTGGGAGCAAATCCCTTCGGACATCTTGCTGAAAGCCTTTACAGAAGTGTGGAGGCTGTTACATCTGCATTTTATGCCCGTTTTCTTTTCAGATTAAGCAGAGCTCTCCACATCCACGCAGGCATGGTTGTTGGGGAAAATGCTTATTTTAACACTATGGTTCAATATTCAGGGTGAATTTTGAAATTCCTGAATTCTCTTGCATTTTCCAGGTGACCCTGTGATAATCGGGCAACTTTTCAAGCGTGTACCCCAAACGTTGCCCCAAGACAGCTGGGACCGGCTCAAATCTAATGAATGGATGGATGAATGAATGGAGTTACCAGGTGTGTGTGTGTGTGTGTGTGTGTGTGAGAGAGATCAATTGGTTGGGCGGATGATCTCTCCCTTGGGGAAGCCCAAAAAAGCGATAAAACATGGCCGCTCCGACAGACAAACATTGTCCAAACGCAAATTCTTGCTTTCTTTTCTTTCCCTGACAGAAAGACCCTGGAGTATTCTTTTAAAAATGAATGAACGTGTCTCTCTTGAACTTTGACTCTCTGCCGTGCTGAGTTGTAATTGTTTTGTCCCTGGTTTGAGTGCGATCGCATAAGGCTCTTGATTTTAACAGGCCTCCACTTGATGTTCAGACACACCACTGCGGAAGTGGGGATGAAGTGTTGGAGTGTTAAACCTCAGGAGAATACTACTCCCTTTTTTTTTTCCTCTCTTTTTTTTTCTTAAAGAATCATGCTAAGGTGTAAAAAGCCAAGATACCCAAACAAAGACTGTTCATAATACTATACTGCAGCTGCCTCAGGATCAGAATTTGCAATCTCACTGAGCTTAATGACATTAGATGATCCTGGAAAGCTACATTGCTCCAGTGAATACAAGTGAAAGGAAAATGCCCCCGACGCAGTGGTTCTCCTTGGAAAACAAATTAAAGACAATTAGATTGGAACAGTAAATCCTGTTGTTATCAATGTGCAGCCTTTTAACTTAGCAAATATGGGGGTTTAAGAGGCTTCACAGATCAAATCCTGCCTCGGGCCAATCCCCGTGAAATGTCAGCCTAATAGAAAAGGCCGTTTTTTTTTCCTCAATTAAATACAATGTCCAAGAATTGTAATGAAGATGAAGTAGACACGAGGTCAGGGGAGCTTTTGCCAGATATTTGTGATTCTCCATTACAGATAACGATCACTATAACTCTGGGAATCTATCAATGAGTAATTTAGGACAATAAAATCTCTTTTTTTGCAAATGTTGTTGTAAGACGACACAAGTCCTTCATTTAATTACAAGAGACGCATATTTGTAATGGACACTGGGGTCCCAAGGCTATCTTGATCCTACAAATAAAAATATTTTTAGCTATTGCAAGAAAATCACATGGGCCTCATTACCTCATCTGTGACCTTAGCATTGTGCTGGCTTGCACAAATCCAGTTTCCAGTTCCAATAGCAGAAGCCGATCGTGTCTGTGTCCATGTCTCTCAAATGCCTGCCCTTTGACCGCTGCAGTAAACAGGCTTATTGGGTTAGGTCTGTTCCTCTAACAAGTAAAGGGGTCTTGGAGTCTGAGAACGTCACCGACGAGACAGCGAGGGGTCAGGAATTAGAGAACTGGATGATGGAAGGTGCCCACAGCAGGAGGGAGAGTTATTTTCTTTGACAAAAATGGGATTGAAGATGATTTGCCCAGCTAAGGTGACAAAATAGCGGCCTCTCTGGAGGTCCCAAATCTCAAAGGAGACACTAATGTCAAGATTGTTTTCAACTTGAAGCGTCATCGCATTATTAGCTCGGAGTAAATGAGTTTGCAGACACAAACGAGCACTTTCTTGTGGTTGCAGCGCCTGCATACCGGGCAACTTGTACAAAAGGTTCACACGGCCTTGTTCTCTCCCACTCACAATACAATCTCTTTCTAGTCAAGAATGTCATGTGATTGTTTGACATTTAGCATGTCAAAGTAAATACTCACCGAGTGTGTCTGTGACTATTTACTTCTCTTTTTGACGTCGGGGTCTGCTCCCCACCGAACCAGGGTTCGGGCTCCTGCTGATGTGGCTGTGGCTAAACAAACAGACCTTGGCGAGCAGAACGGCATTTGTTTGCATAAGTATGTTCAACAGCAGTTCATTAGCCTCGGAGAACTGGCCAAATTCACTTGTTGTTTGGAGTGTACAGCTGGCCTAATTTGATGTTCAAAACAAAGGCTCGGATCACATTTTGTTTCGTCCAGAAATTCAAAGACATGCCAAGACGAGGCTACGGCTATGGTCAGGGCTTAATGACCTAACATCCACAGTTGTGCAACCAAATACCCGGTGTATGTAAGGAGAGTTGATTGTGAATCTTTTCTAAGACTCTTAACATCAAACAATGTTGAGCGCACCGGCGCTCCCTCGCACTCCTCCGAGCTTCCCTGCAAAGCTCCCAACTTGGCATCCCCAGGGGCGCCCGCAGCCCATGCCTACTACTACTAATTGCGCATTGATACAGATTGTGATTATCTGCGCTTACGGGGTAATTATGTAGTGTCGGAGTCACTAAATCAGGGTTGGAATGAGGCTATCACAGCGTTGGCTCTCCGGGGATTAAGGGGGGTATGTCTGGGTCTCGGCGTTATCTCGATTCCTCTCCTTTCCTTATCTCCAGAGCGTGAGCCCGGAGAGAAACAACAGCCGGGCCACAGCCAAAGCAGACAGATAGTTGGAGTGCCAGGCGTGCAAGGCAAAGACACAGAGTGAGAGAAGGAGCTTAACACACACACGCGCGCGCACGCACACACACAGAGTATTTATTGCCTTTCTCTGCAGCAGTACGAGTGAATACCATTTCACACTGAACCTTTCTTTGTAATAGAAAAATATGACTTTGCGTCGTGTACACGCTCCATAATCTTGTCACTCTTCGTCTTTTGAAATAAATGAAACGGGCATTAATTACATAGCCCAGTGTGTGTATCATTGTATCGTTTTATGGCTGGGTGTTTTGACATCCCTTCGTGGTATTATAGACAGCCTGTGCGGTTACAAAACCGGGCCAAGCCTGACCAAGCGCCACAATTGTCTTAGCCCACATTTGTTAAACTGAATGAGAGCCAGTGGCCCAAAGCAACAATAGCACAATGGCTGCAGGGGGAATAACAATCCAAAAAAGGTTATTTGGGAACTTTTGTTTAGAGGGATTGATAAAGTGATTCATATATTTAAGATGACCCAGATTTCACTTTCCCTGTAATCGGTTTTATATACAACCACAGTTCTTTTTTTTTTATGAAAGTTTCGGGGTTTATGGAAAAAAAATTAAACAATATGTGCTTTGTTTCCACTTCCTTTTCACTGCTTGTGTGTGGTGCGTTCACGGTCTGCAGGGGTGCTTGTCAGTCAGAGCCATGGTGAGTGAACCAAGGCCCCCACACTGAAATGACATGTGATAATTATTCAGAGGCAAAAAGCCGGTCTCCACTCAGTTCTGCGTCCAATGAAATTCACCGTGGATATGTCCCATCCTGCAAAAACTACACAGCCTCACATGGAGTAGAGAACAGCTTATTTTATTACTTCAGATCTGAGTGCCTCATTTCTGTCCGAAAGCTGAGAAGCAGTTTTACACTTCTCCTAGCCTTTCATACCACTGTGGAGAGAGTTGCACTTTTAGCGTCAACAAGAACTCAACATTCATGTCTTTTGTCTACCTTTTGCATCTTAAACATTTTTATAAATACTTTTTATTATGTAAATCTTGATGAGTCACAACCATTGACTAAAGTGTCAAATGACGTATATATTTTATGTTTTATTTTGTTCTTTGTTTCAAATTGGTTAATTGTTGTCAACTGTTGAAAACACAATGGACAAGTTTTTTTTTTTAATCATCAAAACTTGCAGTTTTCGGGCTTAGACGGTTCTCATTTTCTTTTTTTCCCATCTTTGATCCCGTGCAGCAGGATGGTGAAACCACAAACATTTTCCCTTTTTAAATTGGACCACTAACACAAAACGTGGCATTTCTATGGGATTTTAAGACTGGGTTGGACCGTGACCCGACAAGAACATCAGTATTCCACATTTTGCACAAAACCCAGATTGCATTCATTCAACACTTCTTTTTTTTTTAACACCCACTGCCAAAATAAAGACAAATGAAGTATATGTGCATGGCATCAGTGCAGGTTTATAAAGCTTATACAAAAATAATTTCTACTATATAAAAATAGTAGGTCAAATAGTTTGATTGGTTGCTTCAGGCACTGGTGATACAATGGAACACAGTCCAGTTTGGCTTAAAGATCAATACGTTTAAATGGCTATAAATATTGTTTACAATAGTGACTTTATAACTCTAAAAAGGGAAGCATGATCTAGTTTGTATGATTGCTATTATGAAGAAACAATACTCTTTCGGTAATGCAACGTAATGTGCAAGGAATGTACCCTTCCATGCATTTGATTGTCATAGTTGTGTCTTTCTGAACGATGTTGTGTTGCAATCGGGCCGAGGTTGACCCTGTATTTTGCCGGGCCGGTCCGCTGGGTTTCCCTCGTTTATCACTCAGATGAAGTTGGTTACTCCCTGCATTGCTTCATAAAAGACATAAAACGCCCTCCTTTGGCACCGCATGCTGCATTGTGAGACGAAAGGCTCGTCCAGCAGGCACTGGGTCTATTTTATGGTTCCAACCAAGCCAACCGTACTACGACACTGTGAAATAAATATCCTCCGAAGCATCGCGCATTTGCCAGACAGACTCATAACTAGAGAATGTGCTCCTGCCATAATGGATAGCACATGGATTTCATATGTCAAACGCTGTGACACTTGTTTTTAAAGTGAAATCAGAAAGTTCCTCATCTGTATGGAGAAATGAGTCTGAGAATATTTCTCCACCAGCGCCTGCACATGTACGTCTCTGCGTCTGCTCAGTGTCACGGCTTTGTCCTCTCGTGACAACTTTCGAGTTCCGAGGCGTCTGCACAGCGATGACAGGAACTTCCCACGACCCCGCGCCCATTCTAAAAAATACTCTCTTCCCCTTCGTCTTCTCTGAGGTCTTCCCTTCAACTGGATTAATAACGGCAAAGTTTATCTCAGGGTTGAGCTCTGTTTTGTCTCTGGCAACGGAGGATCGGCAGCCTTTCGAACTGGACAATATTGTCGAAACCTATATTGTCACTTGGCACACGTCCACTTGGCTGCGGACATTACATGTACAAAAAAAAAAATTATTTGTTGAGGGATATTCACAGGAAGAATTTAGAGTCCCACCAAGCATGATATTTTAGACTGAGACATCGGTCCATTTAAGTCATGCCCTTTGCATTGGCACGGGAACGTTATTGGTGTTGCCATTAGACTCTGGGCAAGAAAGCTCATTTTTGAAGCGTATACGCTCAAATGTCAAACCCTTACCAAGAGCACGGCGCCGGTGCTATGGAGTGATGTTTGAGTTGTGTTTAGTCTGACATTCTTTTCTTTTCGGGCCAAATACAAATAACTCCGACTTTCAATTATTGACCGGTTTTGCCACCAGTGCCCCAAACATCGTCTACTATAGCAGACCCTATTTAGAGTGGCATTTGGAGCTGGTGCCTCTAACCTCGCATCCAGCCCCTTGTCAGTGAATGGAGAGAACAAATCCCCAAAGTGACATGACCAATACCTGATCTGAGTGTGTTTGACCACCACGTGAAATTAAATCATTTTCATTATACTGATTTTTTTCCTCACAGCAATGGTGTAGAAATCCTGTTTGTCTATACGCTTTTACTTCCCTATTTCAGTTGCTCTCTCTGTATTCATATCATGATGAGGCTTTGTCTCAAGTGCCATGTATCATGATGGCCATGCCGTGGCTGTTTTCCCGGGGCTTTGCACGCTATTTGCTTCGTGGCCATAGCTGGACTCTCATCCTTCTTCTCTCTGATCTGCTTTTCTTATCATCCACTTCAAACAAAAGTCACTCTCCACCCAAAACATTGTCTCACAGTGGCAAAAGATGCTCCTGCTGCTTTCGACTCCCACCCCCCCTTCACTGTCAATGCACGGAATACAGATTATCAGGAGCGCATCTCTTTGTTGTTGCATGGAAGCAATGGGGGTATTTGAGTTAGATCTCCTGGATAACATTGGAAGCACCCAGATTTCATTTCACGCAAAGCTCTTTCATGCTGACAGAGTTGCTCATACTGGCATGCTGATATGGTTATTATTATTATTATTATATTTGAGAAAGTATGAGAGGGAAACCTTAAATTCTCCCACAACTCAAGTATAACGATATCCTATCTATCACAGGCTCCAAAGCTGTCTGCTGCGTGTTTGCTGAGAAACTTTATTGGAAAAGGAACTAGGAGAGAAGAAAGCCGACTCCTGCAGCCAGACTGCGTGGTAATGTTGTTGCTTTTTATTGCATTATGGCCTGGCCTTATCGGTGGCCATTCTGGTAAAGCTGACACGAGTGTGGGGGAGGGGATCTGATATGGGTTTTTGTTTTGATTTCCTCAGACATCTTATCTGTGAGTGAGTTGGGTGGAATCCAGCCCCAGACGCAACGTCCAGAGGAGAGGACAACACGCTCTATGGTTACAGGTTATCATCACCGCTCAGTCACGCGTGGCCCTGCACCTTTGGCACTTGGTTCTTGCGTATGTCATCATGGTTACCTCTCCACTTTGTTTTGCATGCTAAGGCAGCATAACCTATTTTTGTAATATTGACCGTTTGATTTATGCCTTTTAATATATGTTGACTACTTGCTAGAACAATTTACTTTTCTTTTTGTCCAGGATAAGATGAGCAGAAAAAAATGGGAATTTACAAGGGTACAATGGCTGATATCGGGGGCCCTTAATATTTTCCGTGGCCCAACGAGGCAAGCTCTTATTACTTGACTTCCTGCCTTCCAAACTCTACATAACACTAACTGTTGTTTTAGTGTAGTACTGGCATTCATATCAAAGTATATTTCTCAGAAATGTGGATTCCTTTTAATAGTTAACAGTTAACACAAAGAGTAGGTTCTAATAAGACACGATAAAAGTATGCAGCTCGAATAATATATCATCTGCTGGGAAGTGAGGTTCTATTATGTTTTGTATTCAGAGTACCACCACTGTGAAGCCCACATTGCAAAAAAAAAGCAATAAATCTGACCTCTGAAACACCTTCAATCCAACTCGAAATGAGGATCATTTATTTTGGATTAGGCTTCCTGTCAGAGACGCTGTCACAGATGAGAATATTGTTTACAAGAGCAGAGAAGGCACTTCAGTGCTATATACAGCAACTGCGAATGCATTTGTCATCAGAAAAAAAACAAAAAACTCTTCATAGTCTTTGATGATAAATCTACCACATCCTCCTGTTAGAAGAAGGATGTTTCGCTTTGGGTGCCTGGTACAACTGATAACATGATGCACCGCAATAAAAGTCTATCAGGCTACACTAGATCAAGTCAAGTTCAAGGAATACCCGTACAGATTACCTATTTCGGCCTTCCCTATGGAGAACAAAACGGGTCATTTCTCAAAGTGGAGAAGACATATTCTCACACTTTAAACAGACAACATCCATCTCACATTTTCAGCACATGCCTCGCTTAACAGCGAAAGAAGCACAGCATTCATAGCCGTCCGGGACGCCCTCGTATTAAAAGAAACATCATAGGGATACTCACTTTATGGCGCAACCTGGCTTTGAGAATGTGGGCCAGGCAGATTGTCTTTCTGTTCTTTCTTTTGGTCAGAATATGAAAAATCATAAAACTTAAATCACCAATAAAAGTGATTTATTACCATGTGGAGAAACCCCAAAAATCGTTTTTGAGATTTGAATGCCCTGGTACGAACAAAGTGTGTGTTTTATCTTGCATTCACCTTACTATTCTAAAGCCGCTGTGTACACAACTATTGCTTATGTTGGTTTGGATCAAGTCGACCGGGAGATGTGACTTGTCAGTGTTGTCTCGTCTCTCCCGCAATGCCAGCTAAGGGTTGAAAATGATGTTGAGTATTATACAGGGAGAAGAAATTATAATTATATAGCCTGCATTTTTGTCCAATCACAAATGCAGATCTGTTTTTTTTTTCCCATTCCTTTTCTTCTGGAGCGATAAACCATGTCTCCTCTGACCTGAGACACACTGATAAGATGGAGTCAGATGTGTGTATGTGTGTGTGTGTGTGTGTGTGTGTGTGTCTGTGTGTCTGTGTGTGTGAGAGGGAGGAAGTACAAGTTCAGTCTGAGCCGAGGAGCCTCCTCCTCCGCCGCAGTGCATGAGGGGAGGTTGTGTTACAGGCAGATATGAGAGGGACGTCTGAAGTGGCGCTGTCCTCCTCCTCTTGGAGGATGCGCTGTCCCGCAGGGCATTCCACACACACCGGGCCCGGGGAGCGGCCAGAGTCAGTCGATCCTCTTGCTGCCTCACACGCCGCCGACAGGGCTGTCGTCAGAGGGTTTTACTTGCGGTCTCTGTGAAACCCGAGAGCTGCTGGAAAGGCTTTCCGCCGGGGGGGGGGGGGGGGGGGGTGAGGGGGGGGGTGGGTTTAGCTGTGTTGAGGAGGTAATGCACACCCCATGTAGTGGGGTGACTGTGGCTTGGTGGCTTGCCACGGGGCTGCTCGAGTGTGACGAGAGCCAACCCGCCACCTCTACGGGGATCCGATTTCCTCACAACTTGTTGCCCGATGCTATATAAACTCTGGCATGTGGTGTTGACACCTGATCTGGACTAAAAGGGCCGCAGGAGAGAATCTCTGCGCCCGCCGTGCCCCCTGCTCTTTCATGTCCTCTGCCCCCTACCCTGGCCGGGACCAACTCGCTGGCACGGTCGCCCTCCGCGGGGGCCCCAGTGGACCTTCCGCCACGCAGCTCTCACTCAGTCTCAGTCATCGCCGCCGCGCTAATGAGGGTCTCACGGGACAATCTGCCACAGCTAAAGGGACACGGTGGGCCCAGGGAGTTCCCTGTTGCTACTGTGAAGAGGAAAACCTTTCTCATTGAGTTAAGTCGAATGCGTTCCATCGTGGGACAGCTGTCCATCTGCTCTGCCAAACCACAACCAAATCTAAACTCTCCTATTTGGAATGGAGGTTTAAAAGGGCACTCCACCAATTTTACTCATTAGACTCAGTTGCCTATCTACCTCTGCTAAGTGTGTTACAACTGTTCAGTCATGTCTTTTCTGGAGCCAAAAGGCAAAAAATATACCACCGAGATTACATTGACAATGTCCTTGAAGTGTCGGGGTCTCTCCTTGGATCTTGACCCGTGTGAGTTAGATTATCTTCTGGACATCAACTGCATCTTTCTCAGATGTCCCACAGCTTCAGGAAAAACAACAACAGCAGAGACTAAACCTTAAATAACTGGAGTTGGCCCTTTCACACAGTGGTTATGTGAGTGCAGTGTTTTATTTGGTTGCGTTTCATTGGCTGTTACTCATTTAAGGGGTCAGTGAACTATTTGCTTTAGTGTTAATATTCATGATCAACTTTTTTGTCTGTATTTATTCAGGTTTTATTTATTGATTGAGTTAAAGTGAGCGTGGACCTTGTTTTAGAAAAAGAAAAAATTGAATAATTACTTCAAACTGAATGCTAAATATTATCTTCATCGCTTTGCAAGCATACAGTAAATATGTCGGCGAAACTTGCAAACAAGCGGGTGAATTAACCAAGGCCATAACAAACCTTGACTTCCATTGCGGCCGTATACAATTGACAGTCGACCGTGCCACCAGCCCTGAATGGGGTAATGAGGTCGGCCAGCATCAATTATTCAACTTTATTGAGCAGGATATGAGTTTTCTACTCCTCTTAACATCATAAACCTGATGATCGGGCAGCCTCCGAGGGAGTGCCGCAGCCTGCCATGAATTTATCATCAACAGGGAAATTTAGCGATCGATATCAAACACTTCTGTGAAGACCAAGCTAATGCACATGGCTGAGCGAGCATCGCTATCTCTGAGAGAGGGACGGTGGATAAGGGGCTACGCTTGAAGTGGAAGAAGAGGAGCGATACATTGCTCCATGCTGGACTGAATCCAGATTTTGAACACACCGGTAAACACTTGTCCGACTGTCTCTACATGATGGATATGGACACATAGTTTCTCTTAAACACGTTATTTTCAATGTAATTGAGGAACTGAATGCAGCAGTGTGAATCTTTTTTTTTTTTTTTTTTTTTTACGTTTTTGTTGACATGGATCCCAAGGAGCACACTGCCTACTGCCTAGGGCCGCCACATGTGACGTAACTTTTTGAGAGGTTCAACTCCAACCCCTGCGTGTTGTGTCAGTGTCCGCTTGAACAATCCCGCCCGTGAACTCTGAGATGCCTTATGTTCATTGGAGAGTCACTTCAGATGAGGATTAGGACTGGGTGTGGACAAACGGGAGAGAGCTCTTTTTGTTCCAGCGGGCAGGGAAACCGGCAACGGCCAAATATTTTTTCGTGGAAGCTGCAAAGAAGCAGAACAAGAGGGGGGGGGGGGGGGGGGGNNGGGGGGGGGGGGGGGGGGGGGGGGGGGGGTGTAAAAAAAAAAGGGTTAAAAACAGCAAAGGGCCCCCCTCTCTCCCCTCAGGATGTTGTTTATGTTGTTGACAGGCCTTTTAACATCCCTGCACTCATTCTGTGCGGTCTCTTTGGGAGCTCACTTTGGGTTTGTAGCCTGTAGAGCCTCCGTCCGGGCTGTATCCAGTTGCATTATTTATGAGCGCTGCGGCTGTTGTTCCGACTCCGTTGTTGAGATTGTTGGTACCTCATCATGGAACAAAAATAATGAGCGGACAATAAATTCAAGTGCTGTCAACAGCCACTTGAGTGAACAACATGGCGGGTTTCTTTCCCCCCACATCCAGATGACATCAGATCTTTCTCTGCGTGTGATATGTTTTCCTTTTGGACAGGTCCAATGGATTGGCCTCAAGGCCCATTTCACACTGGATTAGTTTCCATTCCAAGCCCCAGCCCAACCCCCCGCCTCTTTATTAAAGACATGAGCTAAGGTTAAGTCCTCAGAAAGTCTTTTTCATCTTTTGTCATGGCTCTTAAAGCGATGTGACAGAAGTTTACTTCGGGGGCATAAATTACATTGAGTAAGACCAAAAACTCGCTCTAATCCAATTGTTAAAAATTGATCTGAGGGTGGGACTGTAAATCACAGAGGGGATTGTGCCTGAAATGTTGTATAAACGGGTCTAAAATAGAAAAAAAAAAAAGAGAAAAAGCTATCTCATGCAAAGCCTGCTGCACGTAAACCCGCAACAATGCGCATGCAGCCGCCATCCTGCAGGGTAGCCCGCCGCATTCTCTTTTTCTATCATCGACGCACTTTGTCTCTACCCAAGTGCCTACACAGGTGGACAAACGTGTGCAAGCGCGGCGCCTAAATGCACACTAGAGAACATATACGCGCAGGCAAATTCCCGCTTTGCTTTTCGCAAACAGACTGAAAAGTCGGGAACATTTCCCCGCAAGGCAAGTGTTTGGAGCCGACAGCTGGGCACGTACATGCCCCCATCTGGGAGTGCGCCTCCAGATGTGAACGCAAATCAGTCACTGCCGGGCCGCCTCGCTCTCCATCCACACGCGGCCGCACCAGAACCAAATGGGTGTTTGGATCCAGGCAAATCATAACAGGAAAGGGAGAAAGGCTCATGTTATCCCGGCTTGAAGGAAAGTTCCAGCATATCTCAGGCTCTGGACCGACACCTCGTTAACATCTGTCCACATCGCCTCTGTACATGGCAGAGAATCATTCCAGTCGACCGGTCGTGTGACCGCAACTCAGCGGTAATGGCATTTCTTCTCCGTGCCAAGAAAAGCAAAGACTTTTTCGAGTATTCTATCATGCTGAATTACACGAGGGTGCTCGGTAAAAAGCGGGGTCACTTGCTTGCATTGTCACAAACCTTACCTTCACTTCCCATTATCATTTTCTGGTATCAATTAGCTCTTTATCCTGCCGCTGATCAGTATTAGCTCTTGTCCCGCAACACCTCATCACAATCAACCTCCATTCACACTACATTAGTCGTAGCCCAAGGAGGCCAGCTTGGGGAGAAAAACCACTTCTGCTCTGACCTTCTGCCTCGACTCCAGGTCACGCATACCTCACATGCTGTCACTTTTTTTTTTGCAGAGCATGCGGAGTGGTAAATACCAGTCAAATCTGAGAAAGCTTGGGCTTTGAGTATCTCAAATCAGCTGTTCTGTTTTGTTTTACAATTTCTAATTGTTTGAGATTGAAATAAATCATGCTAAATGACAGGCACGTTGTGATTATACGAATTTTGGTGTTTCTTTGGTAAAGATACCAAAAGTCATTCTGAATGTTACTGTTATTCACAAGAATGTCCCTGTTTGATGTCATAGTGCTTCCCTCCAAGAGTTGCATTAGCTGATGATGCTGTGACTGTCATTGTGGCGCAATATTTGTTCTAATTTCAGCCTCTGCCAAATGTTACAACTGGTTTGAATCCATCCAATCCACTCGCGCTTTAGCAGTTTATTTTCCTTTGGCATAGAAGTGGCTCGGTCAGCATCGGTCTCTGGCAAGAAATAATTGAAAGGGCTCATTCTCATTAACAGGGGTTCTGCTCTGGGGATGTCCACTGTGCTGCCTGCAGGGACATTGATAACAAGCATGAGGACCCTCTTAGTGCAGCTCTCCTGCGGTGAGTGGCATGTGAATGACTCTGCCACAAAAACCCAACGGCTCCTGCCGGCCAGCCTGGCTTCATTAGCAGAGTTAACCTTCCAAATGCACCGCTACCTCCTGCACTGCCCTCCGGTCTGTTATGGCTGAGAGGAAGTTGGAGCAAGACTTGTGTCAAATATACTGTCAACGGGATAAACAGGAACAGCTTGGACACATGCAGCCGCGCAGCAGACAAGTGTCCCGCTGGGCGGACAAAGGTTTGGGCAATACTGCGGGAAGTGGAGAGCCGTGCCTTTAAGTAGGGCTGTCTCCAGTCTGCGAGAAAAATACCTCGGTTACGAGCTATAACTCTAATTCGATAACATGCGACCGGGGAATTAACCGAGCGAGGACCAAACATAGCAGGAAAAGAACGTAGTTGTGGCGGTACACACACCCAATATTGAATGAAAGATGGTAATGAGCTTGTGCTTCCAAGTAAGGCATTGCCCCAGCAGTCTTTGATCATGGTTTCATGATGCAGCACTCACCTCTGTTTGTGGTATGGCATGGTAGATATCACTACCTGAAAGAAGAAGATAGCTTTCCTCTCCGGATTAAATAGATTTAGTCATCGTTCTGCCCTTTCTCCATCGTGCACTGCCTTTCCCTGAAGAGCCCAGTCCCACTGTGAAAACACGGGAAGTATTATATGACCTGAAACTAACCGGGAAAAGCTGTGGAATTTGTCAACATGGATATGTGTGGATGCCAAGTGATAGGGGCTGGTCTGAAGTCGGTCTTTCGGAGTCCCTTTGCATTAGATACAAAGAAGACCAGTCCTTACAGTCCGGAATTGCACTACACACAGCATCCTGTTTGAGGATATGTCGCTCAACTCTTTGTGACTTTGGGATTTGTCGGTGCTCATCTGGACAAACTTAAATCGAAAACGAAGTGAGACCGAAGGTGAGGCTGGCTCGCCCAGGTGTCACACCTTTGTTTCCTTAATTTCCTCTGCAGAACAGCCTTGTGCTCTGTGTGAGGCTGTTTCACGCCGCCTCCTCTGCTGGCCATAGGCTTGATGAGGGCCAGATGTTGTCCAGATGAGACCCATGTCGACGCAATCACACGAGAGAAGCTGGAGACTCCAAGTGATCCATCAAATTGCTATGGGTTATGCTCAAATTGATTTCTGAAATGGCCTTGCATGTTCTCCCATGTACTCAATGGTTTAATGCTATCATAAAGAGCTTGTTTGGTGGAAATGTGGATATGCAGCAACGGGCACACTAATGTATTTATTTGAAGACATTTTATAACCCACTGACTAATTTAGAATCCATAAATTTTTTATTTTTACATATCCAACACTGTTTCTTTAGGTTTTTGCCTCATATATATATGTATGTGTGTAT
>JAFBJU010000612.1:879600-897247 GCA_016785305.1 Colistium nudipinnis
TGTGTGTGTGTGTGTGTGTGTGCGTGTGCGTGTGTGCAAGTTGTTGTGCAATGTGTGTTTTGTGACCACATCTGACATAGCCGCATGTCAAAAGGAGGAAGTGTGGGGATCACAGGCCAAATCTCAGTGATGGATGATCAAAGTGTGTGTGTACCTACATGCGTGTGCGTGTGCGTGTGCGTGTGTGTTAGCCTGTGTGTACATGTGTGTTTGCTTTCGACCTCCACAGAGTGCAGCTCTGGTGCTCTGAGTGACGTCCGACTTTGGTTCCTTGACCCATCTGATAACGCGCACGTGTCAACCAGACAAGAAAGAAGTTGTGTAGCTGTTCAGAGTTTGTCGATGTGTTACAAAATGAACGTGTGACGACAAACGAACCTGGTGTCCATCTGATCGTAATGCGTCACGTTCAGAGACAATCCGCCGTTTGAAGTTTCTCCACTGGCTTTGATTTCATTTCCTTTATTTTCCATCCCCCCCTTTCCTTCATTTCCCTTTCTTTTTTTTCTTTTTTTCCATTTTTTTTTTTTTTTCGCTTTCCTTCAATTTCCTTCAGTTTTCAAACCGCATTATTTTTTTTTATTTTTTTTTACCCCTTGGTCCTATTTTTAATCTCGAACGCAACATTAAATGTTCCCAATCCGATTTTTTGAATGTATATTCTCTCTCTCTCTCTCTCTCTCTCTCTCTCTCTCTCTCTCTCTCTCTCTCTCTCTCTCTCTCTCTTTCTGCAGCTCTTCCACGTGGCCTACGTGCTGATAAAGTTCGCCAACTCTCCTCGTCCGGACCTCTGGGTTCTGGAGAGGTCCGTGGACTTCGGGCAGACGTACCAACCCTGGCAGTTCTTCGCCTGTGAGTACAAGTATATACTCCTATATAAATATCATATATACAAGTATAGATTCATTATACAGTGAATACACACACACACGCGCGCGCATGTGTTTGGATCCAGATGCCAGATTCCATACGCATGGCCTCATGCTTTCCTAGCCTCCCCCCGGCTCGGGGCTTGAAAGGGGTCAGCCAATTAGCTCCCCCCGAGGGGGAGGCGGCTAATTGGCTGATTGGTTAGCGGGTCAGGTCAGAGGCGGGACCATCGTTACATCAGAGAGCTGCCAGCTGATTGACTCTGGCAGCTGTCAATCAAGGTGGGCCGCAGGGGAATTCCAGACATGACTGGCAACAAGTTGCAGCTCGAGTGTGTGTCTGTTGTGTGTGTGTGTGAGTGTGTGCGTGTGTGTGTGTGTTTTGTGTGTATCTGTCTTGTGCGTTCCCACCTGGCATTAGCTCATCTAAAGGCCTCTCCAGGTGTCCCGGGACGTCTGAGGCAGATAAATGAGACGTTGCGTTTGAGTGACGTCTGTAATTTAAAGTTCTTTGATGTGAAGTTGTTAAACTGACAGAACGAGACGACTTCTGTCCCAGAAATATCCAGATGGATGTTAACATTTAATCGCAAGTTGAGAGATTATTTAAAATGTATTAGGAAAAAAAAAAAAGAAAAATGATCTGAGAAACAAACCGAACGTCTCTGGTTCCTGACACTTTGGACGGAGACTGACCTCTGACCTTTAAATACCTTTATAAAAAAGTTGTCAGCGATATGGTTAGGGTCAAATTGTAAAATGACATTTTTAGAAATCGTATATATATATATATATAATTGAATTCATTTGATATTTCTACTTCCTCCTTTTTCCATTTTATTATTGTTACAGTGCAGTTTCTGGCCCACAGCCAGTTGTGTTCAGGGGAGTTTTCCAGTGTGGGAGAAATGTGTGTCTGCAGGTGTGTGTGTTTAAAGACATGAACCCCTCCACTTATTATCACGCCGAGACGCATCATTAAAATCCCACGGGACGCCTCGCCCTCGCTTTCATCTTTAAGGAGAGGAGACGTTCACCTATTTCTACTCATTATACGCTTTTCTTTTTTCGTCCCCTCGTGCGCCTGTAGCCTCTAAGAGAGACTGTATTGAGCGCTTCGGACACAGAACCATCGAAAGAATCAACAGCGACAACGACGTCATCTGCACCACCGAATATTCCCGCATTGTCCCGCTGGAGAACGGAGAGGTTCGTTAATCAATCGGCTATATTGATCGGCGGACGGACGGGAATATTTCGAAATAGCTGATCCGTTTTTGATTGAAAATATTTCCAAGTAAAATGGAAGGTCAAGGTTTAGAGCAGGTTTTTCGGCCATTTTCTAGCTCAATTTATGAATGTCGTTTTTAATCACCACACTTATTTTATTATTTTTTTTTTTTATAAAATATCGTTCAGATGTCCATTTTTTTTTTTTTTTTTTTTTTACAAAATTTGAAACATAAACATAAACAGGAAAAATCCTAAAATGGAATAAACTTCATGCTGTGCGACATTTACGTGTACATACAAATGCTACACAATGTATAGTAGGTGCATTGTGATATTTTGTAGAATTGTGACGTTGCGCGTCCTCCGACAGGTGGTGGTGTCGTTGGTGAACGGACGTCCCGGAGCCATGAACTTCTCTTACTCTCCGGTCCTGAGGGACTTCACCAAGGCCACCAACATCCGTCTGCGTTTCCTGAGGACCAACACGCTGCTGGGACACCTGATGGGCAAGGCCCTGCGCGACCCCACCGTCACCCGCCGGGTAACCCAACGACCGCGCCGCCGCCCACCGCCACACAGCCGGGCGTGGCGTCTCTCGCGTCTAACTGTGCGTTTCCCCTCCTGCAGTATTACTACAGCATCAAGGACATCAGCATCGGAGGACGCTGTGTGTGTAACGGACACGCTGAGGCCTGCAACGCCGAGGACCCCAACGACCCCTACAAGTAGGTCTCGCACAGGCGCCCGCGCACAAGCAAGTCAATCGGACTTTCCTTTCCTGACTTGTAGCCGACAAATATTGTTTTGACTGCTGTACTGTATGTGTGTCAGTGTGTGTGTGGGTGTGTGTGTGTCGGTTTAAATGATAAGTTAGTGGTGGCCGTATAAAAAAAGATTTATGTTAGTATAGTATAGTGACTCAGAAATGTCTGACTCCCTCTACACACACACACACACGTGCACAACAAACACACGCACACACACACACACATCACATTATAAAATCCTTGTCCCGGGGCCGTGTCTGATTCGAGTGTGTTATTGTTGGCTGTGGTTCCATCAGAAACCAACCAGGTTACACCACACGCTGACAAAACCAACCAGATGCTTTAATGATGGAAATAAATTAAATGAATAATAATAAATATTAATTATAATAAATAAATGTTGCTCCAACGTGAAGAAAAAAAAAATTGCAATCCAAGTCATTATGAGATTTGCATAAAAAGGCTCAGAGTCGAATAAGAAATGAATTGTGAGCCTACAGGTCGTTGATGAGGTCAAATTCAAGTCATCACAGTGTCAAATCAAAAGTGTTTATTAATGTATTCATTATTTGCTGTCAGACCATTAGATTTATTTCTAAATGCATTTATTTAAAAGTAAAATAATAAAAAGTCAAAAGAAGGAGGAGCAGATGGTGTTGTGTCTCTGGCGAAGAAATGTCCTCCTCACAAATCCACTTCCTGTTCTTTCATCTAGTTTTATAATGTTTAGGAAAAACAGGATGGAGCTTGTTTTAAATACGTATGATTGTGCGTGTGTGCGTGTAGTTGGATGTAGCTGTGTGTGTGTGTGTGTGTGTGTCTGTCATGAAAAATGGAAGCGCAAGCAGGATGTGACTAAATCGATAATAATATACTGTATGTGTGTGGCTGTAACTGTGTGTGCAATTTAATTATGTGTTTTTTTTTCTGTATGTGTGTGTGTGCGTGTGTGCATGCCCGTGTGTGTGTTTGTGTGCACGCATGTGTGTTGCTGCAGCACCTGGAGGCCGTGGAGGATTTTCTAATAAGCTGTCATTATACTGTCAAATCCACCATGACTAATGTATACACAAGCTTACACACACACTCACACACACACACACGCACACACACACACAGGCACACACACACACACACATACATGCATACACATTTTTATTATGTCTTTGATTTCTTATCACCAATTTCTTCCACACAGTTGAAGACGCGCACACACACACACACACACACCTAAACACACACACACACACAAGCAGACTCGTTGAATCCGGAGTCTTTAGTAAAGCTCGTGATCCTCCCGTGTTGTTGCACATGAGCGATTTGGGAACACGGGAGTAGAGGAGGAGGGAGGTGCAGAGGAGGGGGGGGGGCGTGTACAGTGTGGGAGGAGTCCATCCTGTGAGGCTGCAGTTTGATTGACAGCTGGTCCAGAGACACAGGTGGTTCAGTTTTCGCTTGTAAATCTGAGCGTTCGGCGTCAAGAGATTCTATAAAACATCTATGATGAGCAGGAACACGCTAACGCAGTTTTTAACATGTCCAGCTTTTTTTTTTTTTTCTTCTCTCAGTTCAGCGCGTTTCTCACTTGACTGTAAAGGACAAATGGATGAATTGATTTTTAAAAAATAAACTCCCTAGTTCATTTAAGATCATTCTATCTGCTGATCGACTCATGCATACCACAGGGTACTCTGTTAGGTACCTGATAATTGGCTGTTTTTGGCTGTCGTTTTTACATCAGGACGTTTCCCAGACGTAGCGATTTCCGCTGTTTGTGACCTTTTTTAGAGATGCATAATGTGTGTGTGTGTGTGGAAATGCAGCTATTTCAAAATAATATGTAAAGTAATTTTTTGGCTGTATTAACTTCTGCACGTCGCCTCATGCACCAGAAAGTCTTAAACTCTGTTGTGTACTGAGAAGCTTCTTCAGAGTCGTAGCAGATTTATATGTATACTGTATATCCCTGTATACTATATATATATATAGTATACATATATATTTGAACTTTTGAGATTGAAACCCTAAAACTTAAAATGACCTCATTTCTCCCGGTGAACACGGTGAAAACATTTGATTTATCATTGATTATATTCTATTCTTCCCGTCAGCTGGCTATAACCAGCTCAAACGTTGGCGTGTGGATGTGCGTCTGCTCCACATTCCTTGTCTCTGACATGAAGCAGACGCACCTCTCCACACGCGTGACGGGAGCCCGCGGTGATTTATTTCAATTCCGTCGTTCCCAGCGTGCAAACACGCAACAATTAGTCCCTATCACAGGATGTTTATTCTAGTGTTAATTGTGTCGCAAAAGTGGCGCGTTTATTAAAGCAGCTTTTTATTGTAGACACAAACCTCATAGCCACACTCCTCTCATTGTTTAAAATACCCAGAATCCCCTGTCAACCACATATTTGAATACGCTGCAACTGTTTAAAGTCCTGTTTCCAGGAAAGGAATATATTTTTAAAGTCGTACAAATGGATTTTCTGTTATGTTGGAAATACCAGGATGAGTCACAAATGAAACACTCCTCAGTTTGGTCAAATCGCAAAAGAAAAAATGAAATACACGACCTCGAAAGTATTTATATTTATTGTAATATTTTAATGATCTTTCTTTAAATTATAAACCGATGGTGAACATCTCACTTTTTTTAATGCTGATATTTTTTTTCCCCCTTCCTGGATTAGTTTGGGTTGTCATTGTGTGATGAATGAATGGGACGTCATGTTTGTGCGATATAAAGCCAGAAAATTAAAAAGTCGCCAGTCGTGGCCGGGAAGTAATCTATTACTCAGAGTAATCGGTAACTGGGGATGAATTGAACGTTTTCTCCTCGGTTTCCTTCCTCCTTTTCTTGTGTTATTGTTCCCACACCTCAGTGACACCCAGAGGAAAAGTACAAACGCACACCCACCCGCACGCACACACATACACACACACACACACACACACACACACACACACAGCTCCGCTAATGATTCATCCAGATGTGGCCTCACCTCTCTCTGATCCAGAACTGCAGGTGAAATTTAAACGGAGCTGAACTTAACAAACATTTCGCATATTTATAATTTAATCTCTTCAGTATATCTGAAAATATAAGAAATATATATATATATATATATATATATATATATATAAACACCGTCAAACAGCCTCAGACTAATCTAAACACACCTGAGGTCCCACTCGGCTCAGTGTCCAGCAGACACACACACACACACACACAGCGCCTGAGGCCCCGCTCTGCTCAGTGTCCACACACACACACACAATGCCACACACACACGCACACACAATTCTCAACTTTTGTTGGAAGTGTGATGTTTCCTTTGGTCTCGTTCCCAGAAAAAAGCCCTTTCTGATTAACGTCACTCCTTAGACTTAACAATTGTGAATTATAAAAAGAAATAATAATACAACACAATAATGTATTTAAAAGCCAGAGGAACAAATTCATCAGAGGATTCCACTGAGTAATGTGAAGTCTCTCAGGAAGCTGCAGACTCACACCAGGAAACACAAACTGGGGCTCGCAACGCTCCATTGAAAGGGAATTTCCTCAAGTGTTAAAGTGTGCGTGTGTGTGATAAAGAGTGAGTCTGTGTGTGTGAGCGTGTGTTCGTGCGTGTGTGTGTGTGCATGTGAGTGCAAGTGTTTGTGCGCTTGTGTGTGTGTGCATGTTTGAGAGAGAGAGAGAGAGAGTGAGTGTGTGTGTGTGTGCGTGTGTGAGAGAGAGAGAGTCTGTGTGTGTATGCGTGTGTGTGTGTGTGTGTATGCGTGTGTGTGTGTGTGGGTGTGCGTGCAAGTGTGTGTGTGATAGAGAGAGAGTCTGTGTGTGTGAGCGTGTGTTCGTGCGTGTGTGTGTGCATGTGAGTGCAAGTGTTTGTGCGCTTGTGTGTGTGCGCATGTTTGAGAGAGAGAGAGAGAGTGTGTGTGTGTGTGCGTGTGAGAGAGAGAGAGTCTGTGTGTGTATGCGTGTGTGTGTGTGTGTGTATGCGTGTGTGTGTGTGTGGGTGTGCGTGCAAGTGTGTGTGTGTGCATGTGAGTGCGAGTGTTTGTGCGCTCGTGTGCCTGTGTGTGTGTGCATGTTTGAGAGAGAGAGAGAGTGTGTGTGTGTGCGTGTGTGAGAGAGAGAGTCTGTGTGTGAGCGTGTGTGTGTGTGGGTGTGCGTGCAAGTGTGTGTGTGAGAGAGAGAGAGTCTGTGTGTGTGAGCGTGTGTTCGTGCGTGTGTGTGTGTGTGTGCATGCAAGTGTGTGTGTGTGCATGTGAGTGCGAGTGTTTGTGCGCTCATGTGCGTGTGCGCATGTTTGAGAGAGAGAGAGAGTGTGTGTGTGTGTGTGTGCGTGTGTGTGAGAGTGTGTGTGGGGGGGTGTGCGTGCAAGTGTGTGATAGAGAGATAGTCTGTGTGTGTGCGTGTGTTTGTGAGCGCAAGTGTGTGTGTGCGTGTGCATGCGGGTGCGAGTGTTTGTGGGGTCGTGTGCGTGCGTGTGTGTGCATGTTTGAGAGAGTGTGTGTGTGTGTGTGTGCGTGTGCACGCTTGCATGTCCTGGATCTGATTGAGAAACACAATCGTCCTGTTGAAACGCAAACACATTGATGTGTTATCAGCTCCGTGCAGTAACACACAACAACACAACCCTCCGCAGGTCATCACACAATTTAGGCTTTAAAGCGTGTCCCTTGCGCAATGATACAACGTAACACACGGGTGTGTCAAACCACTCCAGCGCACTGATTTTTATATATTTTTTTAAATTCTGAACCTGTTGACGTCACATGACCACACAATGTGATGACATCATCATACGAGTCGATAAAGATACTTATTTTTGAGTTTCTTTTTCCTTCTTCTCCCCCCTGCTGTGTTTTGGTCACACTCCTCAGACTAATCGGATTAAAAGGCAGAGGACAAAGATGAAGTCTTTCGTTGTTACAGCGTCTATTTCCACTTCCACTCCTCTTTTTTTCTTTTTTTTTTTTCTTTTTTTTTATTTTCTTTTCTTTACAGTGACACCAGCGGGGTCAGATTCAGAGGAATGTGAACGTTTGGGGGAAAAGTTCAAATGATGTTTTACCCAAAACACAAATGGCTGAGAGACGGGTGTGTGTGTGTGTGTGTGTGCGCGAGCGCGTGTGTGTTGTGTAGTGGTGTCTCATCTTGTCGTCCTCCTTGTCGTCCACAGGTTAGTGTGCGACTGCCAACACAACACATGCGGCGTGTCCTGTGACCAGTGTTGCCCCGGATACAACCAGTTACCGTGGAAACCAGCCACGACCTACAGCGGCAACGAGTGTGAACGTGAGTCTACGCGCACACACACACACAGTCTCACACACACACACACACAGGAATGTGTTTTCACTCACCCTTGAAGGATGTAAACAATTGAGATGTGTCACAATAATAACATGATACATATAGATACATATATTCTGTATATACAACCCACAAACACACACCTTCAACCTCTGTTTCCAGGCTTTTTGTGCGTTTTGTGTTTCTTTTCTCTGAACTTTTCCTCCCGCTGACGATTAAGAGATTAAGATTCTGGCTCTAAGATAATTATTGGTGTTTCTTTTCCACCTCACCACACCTCGATTCATTTTGGCTCCGTGTCTGGATTTGTTCGTCATAAATTCCTTTTTTTTTTTACCCCCCAGACACACAACAGTTGAACAAAGATATTGTGTTGAACATAAAATCCATCAGCACCAAACACACAAAACCCTTTTTTTAAGCTTCCTGATGAATTTGATTCTCACCTGAGGCTGCTCAACACCCTTTATATCTGATGTAATATTTTAGATTAATATTTATTTTCACTGAACTTCCCAATGCACACAGCCAGGAATTTTACACAAATAATAATAATAATAATAATAATAATAATAATAATAATAATAATAATAATAATAATAATAATAAAATAATAAAATAATAATAATAATTACTTGAAGAGTAATTAGCTGATATTTATCTGTTCAACTTTAACAGTTTATTCCAAACATGAGCTACTGGTGTTTGTGAGACCTTTTGACTTTTTTTGACTGGATTATCCGATAATCTCTGAGTCAACTCTAATCTGAACGCAGGTTTATATTGGCATGTGAGAGTCATGTGTTATCAAAGCTGCGGTTATATTTAACACCGGGGTCAGTGAAGGGCGACGTGATAGGGAAAAAAAAAAGCAAAGCACACATAGGTCAAAGGTCAGCTTCAGTATGACATTATAAAAATGAAATTGAGGTTATTTTCTGGCGTTTAATGTGGTCTCCGTTAAGTTTGACTGAGTTTAATAAATAATCTTTCACAGAAAAACCTGCAGTACAAATCTAAGGTATAATGTCAAGAAAGAGTGGCATTATGGGTAAATGTAGTGTGTCAGAAAGCCGCATGAAAGACACAACAGAGAGACATTGAACCAACATGCACAAAGTTTTAGGAACTGTTTAATTTTATGTTTGAAGTTTTATATAAACAGTATATTACATGTAGGATCCTGGATCGTTTTTCCCAGAATATAGACAAGACACAGTTTTTTTAATCAGAATCAGATTTGGCTTTATTGCCAACTTATAACATGACAAGGAATTCTCTGTCAGTGGATGTGACCCCGTCTGCCAGAAAATTAGTAATCTGTCTGTTTTTGAGACTTTTTCTTTTTTTTTATTCGAATTATTTGACTGATTGTCAAACGTGTGAGGGTAATAGCAGCTCAGTGAGAGGTGGTAGGATCTGGTTTGTTCAGCCGACGCCTCTCGGACGCCGAGGTGCAGATAAGGATGAAAACGTGTGATTGGGGACGCTGTTCTTTTGTACTTGTTAATCTTAGACATATTGATTTAATTCAGATATGAAACTTTATACTGGACAGAACAAATTATTATTATTATTATTATTATTATTATTATTATTATTATTATTATTATTATTATTATTATTATTATTATTATTATTAAAATATTTACAATGATCAATAATCAATACAACCATTATGTTGATGAAGATGAAGATCTTTTTTTTTTTTTCTTGAACAAGTCTAATAATAGTTTAGCCCTCAGACACAGAGGCTGGAGGAGTAACTCAGAACCTTTGATGATTAACTCCTGGTTATCAAAATGTCCCTTTTAGAGACGGAGATCTGAAGTGTGTGCGTGTGTGTTTGTGTGCGGTTGTGTTAATTACAGTGTCTCACATCTCAGTAATTAGTTTGGTTGAATATGACCCTCGGCGTGTGATGTACGATCTGCTTTTCATCCTCCTCCTCCTCTTTCTTCTCTTTCTTCCTGTTTTTTTTTTTCCTGCTTCTTGTCTGAGGACTGGAAACGTTTTTAACTCTCAGGTGAATTTTAAATTGTCTCATAATAATAATACTGTAAAAAATGTTATTGTTCCTATTTTACCTGTCTTCACATATTTCATTATTTCATGCATTCGTGAGTCGGAAAATAGTTAAATAAAAAACGTGTTAATATCTCGTTAAATATCTCTAATATTAACATCAAACAGATAATTATTTATTGTATGTAAAATGTGAAAAATATTGAAATGTAAAAGATGAACGATTATTGATGATTCTTTTTTTTTATATATATATTTTATGTGTTTATTAGTGTTTCATTTTATTTTCTTCAAACCATATTTTTATGTCATTCTGCGTTCCAGCCTGTAACTGTCACCGCCACTCTTTCGACTGTTTCTACGACCCGGAGGTGGACCATCAGAGAGGAAGCGTGGACGTCCAGGGGTCCCGCAGAGGAGGAGGCGTCTGCCTCAACTGTCAGGTGAATAAAGGTTCCACCTGGAACCTCTGGAGGAACTCTGTGTTTCCACCAGGGTCGGAATTAAAGTTCAGGGGCAAAGGTTTTGACTTAAGAGGTGGAGTTTGCAAGGTGCCTGGTGGGATTTTATCACATCATAATATTGTCCATATGACTTTTTTTTAAATTGGGCGAAAAAAAAGACTAAATTGGAGGCGAAAAGGTTTAATTATTTAACATCCAACAAAACATTTAAAACGAAAGATTTTAAACTGAAAGTCGGCTAATTTGCACACAAAAATAAGTCAAGATGTTTTTTTACTCTGAAACTGAGTGTTAGTGATTATCGTGCTGATCACAGTTATTGACGATTTCACCGTTTCCTCCTCAGCATCACACCACCGGGGTGAACTGCGAGCGCTGCATCCCGACCTACTACAGGTCGCCAGAGCATCCCGTGGACTCTCCTCTGGCCTGCTCGCGTGAGTCCTCCCTCCCGAACCGCCGCGTCCACCCCCTTCGGCAGGATTGTGCGTTTGTTGACCTGTTGTGTTCACGTTGTGGTCCCGCAGCCTGCGACTGCGTCTCAGAGTTCACCGACGGAACCTGCGAGGATCTGAGCGGACGCTGCTTCTGCAAACCCAACTACAGCGGAGAAAACTGCGAGTCCTGCGCCGGAGGATTCGTCAACTTCCCCGACTGTTACCGTGAGTCACGGCAGGAGGACAAAAAAAAAAAATCACTGATGTTTATTAGAAAATAAAAGAATAATCCCAACTAACCTGTGTCTCCTCCAGCCGCTCCCACCTATCCCACCGACAACAACAACAACAACGGCGAGGCCAAGCCGGCCGGAGAAATCATCAGTAAGACCAGATAAATTTTTTTTAAATATTTCTGTGATAAAGATTCGTCTCAAGTTTCACTTCTCAAGCAAGACGAGCAGAAAATAACAATTATTAACGAGAATGAATAGATTAAAAATTGAATAAATGAATAAAAATCATATTTATTTTATTTCAGTGATTTATTAAAATGTTCACTTCTCAAAAAAGAAGTAGAAAATAGCAACTAATAATTGTCATTAATAGATTGAATAATAAAAAAATAGAATAAAAAACATTGGAAAAAATAAATAAAACAAATCCAGATTTATTTTTGTTCAGAAAGTGTGAAAAAAAATCCTCATTGTTTATTTATTCATTTCAGTGATAAAGATTAATTTATAGTTTCTCTTCTGTATGAAAACAAACACAAACATCCAAGTTTGAAGCATTAATGGATAAAATTAAAAAGTAAACCTACCCTACAAGTTTTTTATCTGCTATTTTGAGATTCTGCTCATAGCTGATTGGTGAATGAATGTGATGAATAATCTGTGCAGACTGTGAGTGCAGCGCGGCGGGGACGGTGGAGAACTCGTGCAGGCCGGACCCTCGGACCAGAACCTGCGTCTGTAAACCAGGCTTCACTGGAGACCACTGTGACACCTGCGCTCCGGGGTTCCACGGACTCAACTGTCAGGGTGAGGACACACATTATTATTATTATTATTATTATTATTATTATTATTATTATTATTATTATTATGTTTTTTTTATATTATTATTATTACGAAAATCTCTCGATTTGGTCCTAACCCCTAAGTACTTTGACTTAAAGATAGTTTAGAGTTAAAAAAAAAATTCTCCCTTAAAATAATATATAATAATAGATCATTGATTCATTGTTTTATCAGGTCAGGCAGAAAAGAATGACTTTGGTGTCTTGTGATTTTATTTAAACACAACACACAACACACACACACACACACACACACATAGACACACAAAAACAGAGCCAGAAAAATTCCAGGCACCTCATTTGCATGTTTATTTATCCTGTTAGTTTGCCACCCAGGAGTAAGCACACGCAGACACACACACACAAACACACACAGAGACACACACACACACACACACCAGTAAACAACATTCCACAGAGTCGCGTTAATCAGTGTAAATAGTTTGGCTTCACACCTCAAGTGTATGCGTGTTTTTGGTGTGTGCGTGTGTGTGTACGTGTGTTTCCAGCCTGTCAGTGCTCAGGTCCCGGCTGTCTGGACGGGTCATGTGACCTGGTGACCGGTCACAGTGTTTGTCGAAGTGGTTTCCAGGGTTACGAGTGTGACCAGTGTGCACCGGGATATTTCAACTACCCACTCTGCCAACGTGAGTCCACCTGTGTGTGTGTGTACGTATGTGTGTACGTGTGTGTCTGAAATAAATCGCAGCATCATAATACAGATGTTTGGTCATCATCTGACTCTCTCTCTCTCTCCCTCTCTCTCTCTCTCCCTCTCTCTCTCTCTCTCTCAGTGTGTGGTTGCAGTTCTCTCGGCTCTCTCCCTGACCTCTGTGATGAGTCCGGCCGTTGTTTGTGTAAACCAGAGTTTCACGGACCTCGATGTGAGCAGTGCAGATCTGGATTCCACTCCTACCCCAACTGTCAAGGTACACACACACACACACACACAGGCAGAGTCATTAACGCCACGTGTTCCTGCTGACTCTCACAGCTTGCAATAATAACACACAAATTGCACACAGGTGGACTCGCACTTTTCTCACACAGAGTCTGACCAAGTGTTTCAGGGCCTCGTCAAAATGTAACGATGCTTTAAAGTCGAGCAGAATAAATTCAGCTCGGTGATGAGCAGACACAGAAGCGGAAGAAAATGTCACGTACACACACACACACACACACACACAAGGCCCGAAATAATAAAAAACACAATAGTTATAATACACTATTACTTATACTTACTAAAAAGTGTCTTTTGTAGGGTTTTAAAGGATTGTGGTTTCAACACAACCCAAGATCAGGTTTATTAAGTAAGTGACATCATATAGGAGATTAATATTGGTGACATGGACGCAAAATACAAACGTTAAAATACAAAAAAAATGTTGTCCTTCCAACTCGTTAAAATTGGAAATTTCAAGTGAAATGCAGAATGTGACTTCCTGTTCCCCAGTGTGCAGCTGTGATCCTCGAACCTCATTGGACGCCGGCTGCACCGCCTCAGGTCACTGCCACTGTCGACCCAATTACAGCGGAGTGTCGTGTGACCAGTGTGCACCTGGTTACTATGGTTACCCAACCTGCACGCGTAAGTCCCGCCTCCCACTAGAGCGATAACGTAATGATAATTTATCAGCTGTTAAACGTGAAATTTTTTTTTCAATTTGTATACATTTGACGCTTATTTATCAAAACTTTCAGATATTCAAAGTTCCATTACACACTGATCAATACACGTGATTGGTTCTCTCTCAGCCTGTCAGTGCTCCTCAGACGGCTCCCGCTACTCCAGCTGTGACCAGGTGACGGGACAGTGTGTGTGTCTGCCCAGCGTGGAGGGGCTGAGGTGTGACAGCTGTGCGCATGGCGCCTACGGCTTCCCCCACTGTCAAGGTGCCCAGACACACACACGCACACACACGCACACACGCACTCGCACGCACGCACACAGACACACACGCACACGCACACACACACACAGAAATACACATAGGCACACACAAACATAAACAAACAAACACACACATAACACATGCAAACACAAACACACACACACACGTACACGCACACACGCACACACGCACACACACACTCACACACGCACACATGCACGTACACGCACACACACACACATGCACGCACACACACACACAGAAATACACATAGATACACACAAACATAAACAAACAAACACACACATAACACATGCAAACACAAACACACACACACGCACACACACACGCACGCACACACACACATTAACACATGAAAATACACAGAAATACACACAGAGACACACTTGCACACGCACACACACATGCACACACACATTCACACATGAAAACTCACACACACGCACACACTTAAAAGTAAACACACAAACAAACACACAGACATTAACACATGCAAAGACACACACACACTCAGACATACACACAGACATTAACACATGCAAAGACACACACACACTCAGACATACACACAGACATAAACACACAAACAAACACACAGAAATGCACAGAAATACCCACACACACACACACACACCCAAACAAACACACAAATACACACACAAACATAAACACACACACAAACATTTAACATCTTGTTCTCTCTGTGAAGCTGGGACGTGTCATCCTGCCGGTTCTGTCCAAAATGTGGTTCAACCCCCGGTGGTGAGTATTTTTACTTTGATAATTATTAACATTTTGCTCATAAAAAAAACAAGGATTTATCAGCATATTAAAAGCAAAGAAGTACATCGTCAAAAAAAGTAAAAAAAAAAACTCAAATGAGGTTTGAATACAAATATGTCATCAATAGTTTCATACAGAAATATTCAATGTTGGCAAAAAAAAAAGAAATCCTGTTAAATGCAGGAAACTGCGTGTGTGATAGTATTGATAGTTTCTTCCAGTATTGATCAGACCCATTGATCCCGGGTTTGTGCGTTTGTTCAGGGTCAGTGTGAGTGTCGTCAGCACGTGGAAGGAGCAGCCTGCGACATCTGCAAACCTCTGTACTGGAACCTGTCTCCCGAGAATCCGCAAGGGTGCTCCAGTAAGACGCGCGCCCGCGCACACACACACACACGCTGTCTAAAATCTGAAAAATATTTATTTATATTTATAGAGCACATGCTGTGTGAAACTGCTGTGTGAAATACATTTTCAAAGCCAACAATAGGAATTCATTCACACACACAGACATACACACAAAAAAACACACACACAATTGAAATACATGCGTACCAGTACCAAACAACTCACATCTGTTTTTTCCTGCAGACTGCGAATGCCACACCGCAGGGACTCTCAGTGCTGTTGCAGAGTGTGCGCAGGTGAGTCAAACTCTCATCCTTCTTCTGTATGTTCCGATTTTTTGGAATGAATGAATGAATTCATTCATTCATTTGTGTTTTCTGACAGGAAACGGGTCAGTGTCACTGTAAACCCAATGCCTGCAGTGGAACCTGCTCCACCTGCAAAGACGGATACTACAACCTGCAGGAGCACCACTACTTTGGCTGCCAGGGTAAAAAAACACACAATCGCACTCCATGTCTCTCTCTCTCTCTCTCTCTCTCTCTCTGCTATGTGTGTGTTCTATCTGCCTCCCGCGTTCACGTGTGTGCGTGTTGCGTGTTCAGGTTGCCAGTGTGACATCGGGGGCTCGGCCGGTCAGGCGTGTGGAGAAAGAAACGGACGCTGCCGCTGCCGACCCAACGTGGAGGGAGCAAAGTGTGACCTGTGAGTCCGAATAAATCACTGCCTCTCTCTCTGCTTTATTATACCAAATAAAATATATAGCGTAAAATGGTAATTACAGATAAAAATGCATATAAAAAGCATGTGATATGTAAAAAGCATGAACTACATAATGTCATGTAATCTTGGTGAGGAATTATTATTATTATTATTGTTGTTGTTGTTGTTGTTGTTGTTGTTGTTGTTGTTGTTGTTGTTATTATTAATATTATATTCATATTATTATTATTATTATTATTATTATTATTATTATTATTGTTGTTGTTGTTGTTGTTGTTGTTATTATTATATACACATTATTATTATTATTATATATTTTTTTATTATTTTTATATATTATATATTTTTTTTGTCTGTAGTGTGCAAGTATTGCCTCTGTAAAGTTTATTTTTTCCTCGTGCGTGCAGACCTCGTCCTGACCATTACTTCCCAGACCTCCACCACCTGAAGTTTGAGGTGGAGGAGGGAACGATGCTGGACGGCCGGCCAGTCCGATTCGGTTACAATCCGCTGGAGTTCAAAGACTTCAGCTGGAGAGGTTACGCTCAGATGAGTCCCATCCAGGTAGGAACGTCTTTGTCATGGTGTCAGATTTGAAGTTTTAGTTTTAATACCTTAAAAGTCATTTATTAATGTCGTGTTTGCTCTTTAATTTAAATATATATACATATATTATGTTTAATTTCACAGATTTGTTGTAAGCTTTGATTTAAACTGTATAAAAAGGCAGAACATGTCGTTTTATATTTTTATCGTGTATTTTTTGGCAATGTTGTTCTGTATGTGTATATATTTTTGTGACTGTGGCCCCTCGTTTATTTTTCCTCCTGCCTGAGTTCTCGCTCCGTAACTGAATGTTGGGATTTTTCTCTGTGGAACAAAAAAAATACTTCTCAGCTCACACACGCATCTAAAATCCTCTTTGGATGGAAGAGAGACATTCAAAAATTCAAAATAAAAAAATTCATCAAAATTAAATTACATTTATTTAATTTAATTAAATTTTATAAATAATAAATAAACAGAATAATTTGAGCTGAGGAGCGGGAATCCAGAGAGGAATGTGTCTCGTTTTCTGGTGACGGTTCTAAGCTTCTTTTCTTTGGGCTCGGTTTCTCTCCATCCTCCTCCTCTCTTCTCCTTCCTCTCCTCCTTCCTCTCTCCTCCTCTTCCTCCTCCTCCTCCGCTCAGTCCAGGGTGACGGTGTCGGTGTATCTCAGCTCTCCTGATCTTTTCCACGTGCTTCTGCGTTACGTGAACTGGGGCGCTTCTGACGTCGTGGGCCGGGTTTGGGTCGTGGAGGACGGCTGGAGCTATCGCTGTGGCAACTGTAAGTGGGCGGGGCAAAAAAAAAACAATGCGCTTCCTCTCCAAGCTCCGCCCATATTTTGACTCCGGGGTCAGATCCTCGCCTGTGGTTTTCAGGGTGGCGGCTCTGTCTCTCTCTCTCTCTCTCTCTCTCTCTCTCTCTCTCTCTCTCTCTCTCTCTCTCTCTCCCCCCCCCCACCCCCGCGGGCCACTGGTCAGTTTTTTTTATTTTTTCGGAGCTTTAAGGACTGGTCTCTTTGGTGTCCCACTGATTCTCTGTAGACGGCAGTGAAGCTTCAGGTTTATGTGAACGAGGCCGACGTCTATCTGACGCGCTTCATCCTCAGATATGTAAACGGCGCTTCAT
>JAFBJU010000612.1:897762-920120 GCA_016785305.1 Colistium nudipinnis
TCTCTCCCTCCCCCTCTCCCCCTCCCTCCCCCCCCCCCCCTCCCCCCCCCCCTCTCTCTCCCTCCCCCCCCCCCCCCACCCCCGCGGGCCACAGGTCAGTTTTTTTTATTTTTTCGGAGCTTTAAGGACCGGTGTCTTTGGTGTCCCACTGATTCTCTGTAGACGGCAGTGAAGCTTCAGGTTTATGTGAACGAGGCCGACGTCTATCTGACGCGCTTCATCCTCAGATATGTAAACGCTGAGGGCTCCACCTCCAGCGGTAAAATCACAGCCTATCAGGTGAACCGCAGAGGTATGTCTCACCCAATCAGGAAGTTGATCTTACTCATCAGTAATCGTTCATATTTTTATCCGTCCTTTAATGTCTTTTAACTGTCTTTCTTTTTATTTGTAATATTTTTATTTTTTTTACAGAGTTTTATGTTTTTTTTTCTTTTTTTTTTGCTGTTGATTGATGTTTTTTTTATGTTCTTTTTCCTTCTGATGCATTTCAAGTCTTCAATATCAATTTATTTCCAGGTTCTGAACAGTCCAAGCAGATCGTCTTTGCTCCCAGCGTGGATCCGACCTTCGTCAACGTGCCGCAGAACAACTTTGTGGAGCCCTTCGTCCTGAACCCTGGAACCTGGACCGTGGTCATTGAGGCGGAGGGAATCCTGCTGGTGAGACGCAGGCGCCACACACGTGTGCTTGTAGACGGGGATGGAAAAAAAAAAAAAGACACTGGCCTCTCAAATCCATTTATTTAGTAACGTCGTTTTCAGGCTGTGATTTTTTTTTCCCGCCTCAGGATTATTTGGTGCTGCTGCCCAGCGCCTATTACGAGGCTCCGATCCTGCAGATCCGAGTCACGGAGCCCTGCAGCTACGACTCTGTGCCTGACGCCAACCAGAAGTAAAAAAACATTTGATTGATTTATTTATATATTTATTGCAAAACTACTTTTTCTCTCGTTTTTACCTTTATCAACATTATGTTCCCGAAGTGTAGACTATAAATATAAAAAATAGAGTCAGTATAAAATAATCAAATCAATCAAATAAAATAAAAATAACGATAATACGATAATAATATAATTAATTATTAATAATATTATTCAATAATATATTTTATATACAGAAGAATAAATAAAGTGAATAAACCGTCTCCCTCTCTCTCTCTGTAGCTGTCTCATGTACAGGTATCTCTCTCTGGACTCCTTCCCCTCTGTCTCCGGCAACGACGCCAGCTGTCGCCATGACAACCACCTGCCTCGGCCCTGCCCCACCGAGAGAGTCACGCCGCGCCACCCCGACATGGCCGTGTGCAGCGGACGCGATGTGAGAACCTCATTTTAAGATATTTGTGTATATATATGTTCATATAGATATATATATATATATATATATAGTATATTTTTTAATGAATGGTATATTAAATGTGCGCTGCAGATGAGCGTGGAGATGCAGACGCGCCTCCAGGCGGCGGGACAGTACGTCCTGGTGCTGGAATATTCCAGCGAAGAAGAACTGCCGCAGACTTTGTCTGTGACCGTGAACTCGCCGGGATCCAGAATGCATCAGCACCGCGTCACCGTGCTGCACTGCAAATACAGGTTCGTTTTATGCCGTCTATAATTAAATATCCATATTCATTCGTGTGTCACCAGTGTGGAGAAAATGTATATTCATATTAATTTATTGCAGGTGTCGCTTTGGTTGTTCGGTTCTGAGCTGAACATCTATAAAAGTATAATTTAATATATATATATATATATTTAAATATATTCCACAATATTTCACAGTGTTTCTCTTTTCAAAACTGGACAGACTTTTGTGAGGACATATTGTGAAGTCTTAATAAAAGCGGTGTCGGAGGATATGTGGACTCAGCTGGTTCCCAGTTTACTGTTATTGTCTGTGTGTCAACAGCTGTTAATCTGTGTGTGTGTGTGTGTGTGTGTGTGTGTGTGTGCGTGCACGCAGCTTCCTGTGTCGGGGTGTTGCCGTCGATGCCCAGAACAAAGTGTCCGTCTTCTCTCTCCCGGCTGACGCCGAGGTTCAGCTGCTCTCTGACCGAGCCAGCTTCTTCCTGGTGAGGAATTGGGACATTTGCATATTTGAATAAAACATGTCACGTGTAGACCGATTTAGCATAAGACTCAAATATGATGCGCATTCTACTATATATAATATAATAATATAATATATGTTTATGTACATACGGTACATGAGAATGTGAAAATCAACAAAACCGCAGTGATTGATTGAATATTTTTCTTCAGTTTTTTTTTTTAAACAATTGATCATGTGATGAGTAAAGTGATTGATCCAAAAATCAGAAATAAAAGTCTTAATTGTAACAAATGCACAAATAATATCTGTGTAAACAGAAATTGTTGAATTTTCAAATTTTTGAGCGACATTATTTTCGATTGAACTGTGGACCTGATTTTAATGGTCTGCAGCACAAAGTCTTCCTGGTTCCTAAAGACCTGTTCACCATGGAGCATGTGGAGCCCAAAGTTCACTGCATCGCTTCCCACGGACAGTTCTCGCCCGACAGGTAAAAAAGAAAACCCCCACACCATAACTCACCTGTAAATGAAAATAAATCCCAGCATCCTAACGAGCTGCTCCTGTATTACCCGTTCCGCCCCCTTGCAGCTCGTCCTGCGCCGCCTCGCGGTTCCGGACGCCGTCCGACTCTCTGGTCCTGAGGGACGGACAGAGCTCGTCCACGCAGGAACCCGTCCGGGATGTGTCCCGTTACCAGAGCGACGAGGCGTCCTGGGCCGGAGGACGCCCCCTGCCTCCCCACGCGGGAGACAACAACGACCACGTCCGGCTGGACTCGCAGCAGGTAAGGGAGAGGGGCGGAGCCTAAACAAAACACGAAAAATAACTGAACACAACCATCACAGAGCAAAATTGTTTGAAATAGAAAAATCGTCCAAGTCAGTTATATCAGGATTTCCTTCTCGTCCTCTGTCGCCCACTTTACCCAGAATGCAGCAGTGTTCTCCACTCGTGTCCACGCCCTGGGACGCTACGTCTTCATCCTGCACTACCACCAGCCCCTGCACCCCACCTACCCGCTGCAGGTCTACATCAACGGGGGGCGGATCTGGCAAGGTGGGACACACACACACACACACTGGAAAATACTGAAAATACACACAACACAACAACAAACACAACAACACCGCAAACTCCGACTCCCTCTGTGCTTTAGGCCACGCCAACGCCTCCTTCTGTCCTCACGCCTACGGCTGCCGGGACGTCCTGGTCTCGGAGAACCAGATTATTCTGGATGTGACGGATCACGAGGTTTTTGTCACCGTGACGATTCCTGCGGGAAAAACTCTGTGGCTGGTAAATCTCCACGACTCACACAGGCACACACACACCTCCTGCTACACAACTTCATTATGACATACACATTCTCTCTGTCTGGTGTTTTGTGTCTGATGTGTTGTGTGTGTGTTTGCAGGACTACGTCCTGGTGGTGCCTCAGAGCAGCTACAGCTCCAGTTATCTCAGCGAGGAACCTCTGGACAAATCGTACGACTTCATCAGCAGCTGTGGCCAAAACAGCTTCTTCGTCAGGTCCGTGTTTCATCTTCAGACAGGATGTGATGTCACAGATTCTGCTTCCTGTTTCCTGTCAGAGTAACGCTCTCTCTCTCTCTCTGTCTCTCTTAGCCCCGCCTCCGCCTCCCCGTTCTGCCTGCGCTCGGCCGTCTCTCTCTCGGCGTTCTTTAATAACGGAGCGCTGCCGTGTGCGTGTCACGAGGTCGGCGCGCAGAGCGACGGCTGCGAGGCGTTCGGGGGTCAGTGCCGCTGCAGACCTAACGTCATTGGACGGGACTGCTCCATGTGCGCCACCGGGTACTGGGGCTTCCCCAACTGCAGGCGTGAGTCAGAATAATAATAATAATAATAATTGTTAACAACAACAACAATAATAATTGTTGTAATAATAATATTTGTTGTAATAATAATAATAATTATTATTATTATAGTGAAAATAATAATAATCACAGTGAAGATAATAATGGAAAATAATAATAATAACACCAAAAATAACAAAACAATAATTATATTAATAATACATTTTATTTGTATCACGGTTTTTAAAACACTCAGATAAACTTAACAGGATAAAACACTGTTAAAACAATCTGATTATGAAAATGATATAACTCAGTAATAATAATAATAACACAAACAAATTAATAATAATAATAATAATAATAATAATAATAATAATAATAATAATAATAATAATAATAATAATAATAATAATAATAATAATAATAATAATAATAATAATAATAATAATAATAATAATAATAATAATAATAATAATAATAATAATAATAATAATAATAATAATAATAATAATAATAATAATAATAATAATAATAATAATAATAATAATAATAATAATAATAATAATAATAATAATAATAATAATAATAATAATAATAATAATAATAATAATAATAATAATAATAATAATAATAATAATAATAATAATAATAATAATAATAATAATAATAATAATAATAATAATAATAATAATAATAATAATAATAATAATAATAATAATAATAATAATAATAATAATAATAATAATAATAATAATAATAATAATAATAATAATAATAATAATAATAATAATAATAATAATAATAATAATAATAATAATAATAATAATAATAATAATAATAATAATAATAATAATAATAATAATAATAATAATAATAATAATAATAATAATAATAATAATAATAATAATAATAATAATAATAATAATAATAATAATAATAATAATAATAATAATAATAATAATAATAATAATAATAATAATAATAATAATAATAATAATAATAATAATAATAATAATAATAATAATAATAATAATAATAATAATAATAATAATAATAATAATAATAATAATAATAATAATAATAATAATAATAATAATAATAATAATAATAATAATAATAATAATAATAATAATAATAATAATAATAATAATAATAATAATAATAATAATAATAATAATAATAATAATAATAATAATAATAATAATAATAATAATAATAATAATAATAATAATAATAATAATAATAATAATAATAATAATAATAATAATAATAATAATAATAATAATAATAATAATAATAATAATAATAATAATAATAATAATAATAATAATAATAATAATAATAATAATAATAATAATAATAATAACAATAATAATAATAATAATAATAATAATAATAATAATAATTGTATTTGTATCACACTTTTCAAAACAATGAAAGACACTTTACAGGCTAAAACACACATTTAAAAATAACATCTCTGATTGGCTGACACAAGTATAATGAAGAAGAAAAAAAAGGAATCCCTGCTGATATTGTGTAGGATATTCACTCAGTGTTTGTGTGTGGCGGGAACCGAGGAGGAAGTGTGCGACTCCTTCACGGGACAGTGTCTCTGCAAGGTGGGACAACACGCACACCCCTGCACACACACACAAGACCTACACACCCACAGACACACACTGACCAGCCCCCCCCCCCGCCCCCCTGCAGGAGAATGTTCAGGGGTCCCGCTGTGATCAGTGCAGAGTCGGGACCTTCCACCTGGATCCAACAAATCCCAAAGGCTGCACCAGCTGCTTCTGCTTCGGAGCCACGGAGCGCTGCCGCAGCTCCGACAAGAGGCGCACCGAGGTACACACTACACAATTATTATTATTATTATTATTATTATTATTATTATTATTATTATTATTATTATTATTATTACATTTTAAGTAAGCATTTTCTGGTTCTGGCCCTGGTTCTGCTCTCTCATTCCCGTGCTGGTTGCAGGTCATGGACATGGAGTCCTGGGTGCTGCTGGGAGCCGACCGGCAGGAGGTCCCGGTGGTGGTGTATCCGGGTCAGGACCTGGTGGAGGCCGACCTCAGCGACGTGCCTGACGTCTACCAGGACCTCCACTGGCACGCCCCCAAAACCTACCTGGGAGACAAGGTCAGAGAATCCTAACTTTAAACTGTATATATATATATATTTATTATCTCAATGATTGACGTCCTTGAAAATAATCTGGCACCATGAGTGCAGTGCACAGATTGAAATATTTCCATTCAACATCAACACGTCAGGCATGACCGGACAAAAAAAAAATCCTCCTTGGAATGTTTTGTTGCCCAAAAAGATGCTTCGGCTTTTATTCAATGAAGCTTTAAATCAAAAAGATTCATTGCTACGTTTTTTTCAAATGAAACAAAAACACACACACACACGCACACACAAACGCACCTGAATCACACTTCAGGCCAGACGCTGTTTGATTACAGATAATTGTTTTGTCAAATCTGAGGCTGAGCTCCATTAAAAAAAAACAAAAAAAAACGGTGAAAAATGTTATCTGTCAGATTTTCGTTTTCATTCTTTTTTCTCCCAAATCGTATTTTTTTTATTAGGTCTCGTCTTACGGAGGTTACCTGAGGTATCGTCTCCACACTCAGACGATGAGAGGAGACGTGTTGTCTCTGCCTGCAGAGGCCTCCAGGCCTGACATCATACTGAAGGTGCACAGGCGCACGCGCACGCACACACACACACACACACACACACTGTACCTCAGATTCCCATTCAAACTATCGTGCAAAGACACACACCCCCACACACACACACCAAACACACACACACACACACTCAGATTCCCATTCAAACCATTGTGCAGACACACACACACACACACACACACACACATTGTGCACGCGGTGATTTATACGTACATGGTTCCATCGGCCATAGGATCTGCCCACGCGTGTTAATCCGTGTTCTCCGTGTTCCTCAGGGGAACCAGATGAGTCTGGTGTTCATGGAGAGAGAGTACTCCTCACCTGAGGAGCCTCACCTGGGCATCGTCCACATGGTCGAGGTAAACTCGTCTTTACCCACAATGCCCTGTTTTCCACACACGCCGCCAGCTTCGAGTCGGAAGCTTCTGCATCTTCTTCTTCTTCTTCTTGTTCTTCACGCAGGCTGGTAGCAACACGTCGGATTTGCCCCGTTTTTATGATTTCTTTTTATTTGAGTTATAGAGATGTCACAGTTTTTTTTATTTTCGACCCCCCGGGGGGTGGGGGGGAGACGTGAGAGTTCAAAAAAGACAAACCCAGTTAGAACGTTTTTCAGAGTTTTATGCCCTGGGGGTATAAAATCCAGTTTAAAATCTCAAACCTCCACTGCCATCTACAGCTGATGACGCCTGGTCTCTCTCAGCCGCTCCCGCACACATCCATAAAGAAATGAATATATTTCAATATATACATATATATTATAAAGATTATTGAGGACATATAGGGCTTACAATGAGCTGATGAACTATGTTGTAAATCTGTGTTTTTATCGGTGTAATACATTTTAAGATATGATGATATGATTATGTTATTATTGCCACATAATGACCCCGCCTCTTCCTCCTCCTCTTCCTCCCAGGGGAGTTTCCGTCACGCCCAGACCGGTAACTCGGTGTCCCGCGAGGAGCTGATGATAGAGTTCAAAAAAGACAAACCCAGTTAGAACGTTTTTCAGAGTTTGATGCCCTGGGGGTATAAAATCCAGTTTTAAATCTCAAACCTCCACTGCCATCTACAGCTGATGACGCCTGGTCTCACTCAGCCGCTCCCACACACATCCATAAAGAAATGAATATATTTCAATATATACATATATATTATAAAGATTAATGAGGACATATAGGGCTTACAATGAGCTGATGAACTATGTTGTAAATCTGTGTTTTTATCGGTGTAATACATTTTAAGATATGATGATATGATTATGTTATTATTGCCACATAATGACCCCGCCTCTTCCTCCTCCTCTTCCTCCCAGGGGAGTTTCCGTCACGCCCAGACCGGTAACTCGGTGTCCCGCGAGGAGCTGATGATGGTCCTGGTGTCCCTGGAGTCTCTTCAGATCCGGGCGCTCCACTCCCAGTCGTCTCACTCCGTGTCGCTGCGCGGCGCCGTGCTGGAGGCCGCCCACAACCTGCCCGCCGGTCGCCATGCCAACAACGTGGAGATCTGCATGTGTCCCGCCAACTACCTGGGAGACTCCTGTCAGGCGAGGAGAAAAATATGTTTTCATCATTATCGAATTTTTGGAAGAATCTTTGAAATGATGGACAGCAGAATCTAATGCCATGTGTGACCTTGTGGATCATTTGATTTCATTTAAAAAAATAATAATAATAAATAATAATAATCAGCAGATGAAGCGTCCGCATAGCGAATGTAAAGGACCCCCGCCCGTTCCTTGTCTGTTCATGTCTCACATTGTGTTGTTTCCCGTGCGTAGGAATGCGCGCCGGGTTTCTACAGAGACACGGTGGGCCTGTTCCTGGGCAAGTGCGTCCCGTGTCACTGTCACGGACACTCGGACCGGTGTCTGGACGGCTCCGGCATCTGCCTGGTGAGGATCCTCCCCTCACCTCATTCATAATCAACCAATATCATCATTTATCTCTGGATTGTCTATATTATATATATTAATTATTATTATTATTATTAATATATTAATATATATTGTTTATCTCATCGACAGGACTGTCAACACAACACAGCCGGTGACCACTGTGAGAAGTGTCAGGGCGGTTTCCTTGGCAACAACAGTGTGGACGGACAGGCGGCGGCGGCGTCCTGCTCCAGTTGTCCGTGTCCACTGAGGGTCCAGTCCAACAAGTCAGAGAATTCTTCTTCACTTATTGATCAACGTATGAATCCATCGATATTCATAAATATTAAACATGTGTTGATGTTTTCTCTTTTTTTAGCTTTGCGGAGGGCTGTGTGCAGAGAAGCGACAAGATGCAGTGTCTGTGTATGACGGGATACGCCGGAACACACTGTGAAAGGTTCAAAAAATGATAAAAATATATATATATTTTTTTTTAATTAAAACTATTCCATTCAATTATATTTATATTTTAAAATTTCTTTTACACAGACTTGATTTCAAGTTATATGTTACATATATAACATATATATTACATATTTATTATTTATTATTTTATTAAGACTTTTTTTCTTTTTCTTCAGGAGCAACTCCAATGTTTGTTTCACTTTGTAATTAAAATCTCAAAATAATTTTTCATGCGAAAATAAATATTTATTTTCAGGTTTTGAAAATATATTTAAAGTGTAAAGAGAAGTGAGTGAATGTCCTCACCTGTGCGTCCCTCCTGCAGATGTGCCCCCGGTTTCTATGGTAACCCCATGGTGCTCGGCAGCAGGTGCACGCCGTGCCATTGCCATGACAACAGCGATCCCAACATGCTGTTCACCGACTGCCACCCGCTGACGGGACAGTGTCTGAGCTGCATGCACAACACGGCCGGGCCGCACTGTGACGCCTGCGCTCCCGGTTATTACGGCGACGCCATCGCCGCCAAAAACTGCACCCGTGAGTTCAGCTGTCAATCAAAGATCACAAGATGCATCTATGGCCAATGAATCATCGCCGTAAACGACTGTGAGGATGAATGAAATCGTTCAATTTGTTTTGCTTACCCAGAGTGCAACTGTTCCCCGTGTGGCACCGAGTCCTGTGACACTCAGACTGGACAGTGCCGCTGTAAACCGGGCGTCACCGGACCCAGCTGCGACCGCTGTGAGGTGAGAAATCGTTACGTGGCAGGAATAATATTTCAAATAATAATAAAAGAAGGATTCATCATAAGTCATAATGTGTTCCAAATTTCTCCCAATTTTTAAATTCCGATTTGTCATGATGGAAATGACCATCGCACATGATTCGTTCTAAAATCTTTGAAGATTTATTCCATTTTATTTCTTGGAATAAAATTTCGGGGATTTAAAATAAAAACATATATATTAATGATGTATTTAACCACTGATTCCAATTCTCTCTCTCTTTCTTTTCCAGGACGGCTCTTTCGGCTTCGACTCGTGCTCCGGCTGCCGGCGCTGTGACTGCGCGGCGGCGGCGGCGCTGGTGGGGCCGTGCGACCCCCAGAGTGGACAGTGCGCCTGTCGGCCCGGGGTCAACGGGCCCCAGTGCAGACAGTGCGCCCCGGGACACTGGGACTACGGACCGGGGGGCTGCCAGAGTGAGGATATATTGATATATGCACTGGAAATACTCTTACTACTACTCTACGCACATCATGAGTTTTTTTTTTTCATGATATTTAAAATTTTATGGAGAAAAAGTTACTTGCAGGGACATATACACTACAATGGGTTATTTTCTGTAAGTGTGTATATATATATATTCAATTTGATCTCAAAATATATTTATTTATTATTTTTATTTATTTTATGATGGTGCAATTTGCAGCCACAAAAGGCAATTCCATATATACATTGATCTTATCCCTCATTTCATAGTTTTAATGACGACTTTATTCCTCCTGCATTAAAACTCCGTTTCCAGGTTCATTTATAGCAAATCAAATGTTCCCCTCCGTCCTCAGAGTGCGAGTGTCGAGGAGGCCGCTGTGACCCTCGCTCCGGAGAATGTCGCTGTCCTGACGGGATGACGGGGAAACAGTGCGACACCTGCGCACAAAAACACACCGTGGTGGTGGAGGAGCAACACGGCCTGCACTGCGAACGTGAGCAAAGCTACGCGCATAAACGCACACACGCACGCACACAGACATACACAAACACGCACGCCCACACAAACACACACACACAAGCAGGCACGCACGCAGACACGCAGACACGCACACACACACACACGCACACACACACGCACACACACACATACACACACACGCATGTACACTCACGCGCATACACACACACACAGAAAAACATGCACACAGACAGACAGACAAGCACACACTCGCTCGCACATACACACACGCACTCAAACACACGCGTGCGCACGCACACATGCACAAACACGCACGCACACACACACACGCGCACACAGACATACACACACGCATGTACACTCACGTGCATACAAACACACACAAACGCACACATGCACAAACATGCACGCACACACAAACACACGCACGCACGCACGCACACACACACAAAAACATGCACACAGACAGACACACAAGCACACACTCGCATGTACACACACGCACTCAAACACACGCGCACATGCACAAACACGCACGCACACACAAACACACACGCAGGCACGCACACACACACACGCACACAAACATACACACACGCATGTACACTCACGCGCATACATACACACAAACACACAAAAACACACACACAGACACACATACACACACAAACGCACACATGCACAAACACGCACACCCACACAAACACACACACACAAGCAGGCACGCACACACACTCACACGCACACACGCACACACACATACACACACGCACGCATGCACACAAACACGCTTTGGAAGAGCAAACAATGACTTCCTGTCTGGTTGTGTGTGTCTGTCTGTTTGTTTGTGTGCGTGTCAGCGTGCGACAGCTGCGTGGTTGTGTTGCTGGAGGATCTGGAAAAGATGAACAACAACTTCAGCTCCGTGTCGTCTCGGCTCAAAAACCTCAACGCCAGCTCCATGGCCTGGGCTCAGCTGCAGGTCCTCAACAAGTCTGTGGAGGACGTGGCGGTGAGTGCCTGCGCACACACAATCACGCGCGCCCAGGCACACACACACACAGGTGGCGTCATTTAAACTCCATCTCCCACGATTCCAGCGCGCCATCGAGAACTACAACATCACCCTGGACGAGAGCCGGAATCGCGCCGACCTGCTGGACGCGGAGATCATGAACATCAACGATGACATTGATGAACTGCAGGACAAGGTGCAGTTACGCACACGCACACAATTACACACGCACACACACAAAGTAAACCCAAATTGAGTGATGATGACGTTCAGTGGTCAAGAATGAGGAAGGAGGATCAGAATAAAAACAAAAAACAGTTTTTGCTTTTTCTCGGTACATGTTAGAAAGTGTGTTTCTTTTTTTTCTCAGTTCTAGAGATGTTTGAGTTGTGCTTTTTTTTTTTTTTTTTTTTTAGGCCATCGTGATGAGCGACAGAGTCGGAGGTCTGAGGAACAACACCGAGGACACGCACCGGCGAGCCACAGACCTGCTCCGACTCATCAAGAACATGAGCATGGACATCAACGGTAGATAAATACACACGGATCAGAAATGGCGCAATATTATCTATTGATGATAGATTTAATTATGTTCCTTTAAGTATGTTTTGTTTTGTCTATTATTTATTTATATTTATTTATCATTTATTCAAATATTTCTGAAAGCATAGGCATATTTGCCAATATTTTAAATTTAATTTAATTAAAAATAATAAATCACAAATCATGACAGATTTATTTCAAATACAAATCCCACTATATACTTTTATTTTGCATACAATGTACTTTATACTGTACTTATTACAACAGCATAAATATTTAAAATGACTATTAAAAGGTATTTTATTTACAGTAGATGTATGTCATATCTAGCTATGATTCTTTCTTAATATGTTGCAAACTGTGTGACAGTTTTTTGTGCGTTTCCCGTAAGTTGTGTTAAAACCTGCGATGACCTTTTGACCTGTGACCTCGCTCCAGACATCCTGCAGATGGCGAACAGGTCGTCTCTGAACAATACGGAGGGGGAGCACGACGGGGAGCAGCGCGAGGAGAAGATGAGGGAGGTGCTGGCCATGTTGAGGGAGATGAGGTACAGGAGCTGCGTGGGTCAGAAGAAGATGGCCGACAAGGAGAAGACGGAGGCCGGGAAGTGTGAGTTGTTTATATTATTATTATTATTATTATTATTATTATTATTATTATTATTATTATTATTATTATTATTATTATTATTATTATTATTATTATTATTATTATTATTATTATTATTATTATTATTATTATTATTATTATTATTATTATTATTATTATTATTATTATTATTATTATTATTATTATTATTATTATTATTATTATTATTATTATTATTATTATTATTATTATTATTATTATTATTATTATTATTATTATTATTATTATTGTTGTTATTATTATTATTATTATTATTATTATTATGTGACTTATTCAAGATGTTGAAACATAATTAATATATTTACGTCAACCAAGATAAAAAAAAAAGTTTTTCCTTGTGTAATGCGTGACCATTAATAGCTTTAATCTGACTCCCTCTCCTCGTTAGTGCTGGAGCGAGTTAACGAGGAGCTGGCCGGTCGTCAGGGAGAAAACGCGGAACAGGCCAAACTCCTCAGAGAGCGACTGAGCCGCTTCCACTCGGACATGATGGACCTGAGAGACGCCCTGAACCAGGCCGTCAACAACACGGCCAGAGCGACCGAGATCAACAACGTCAACCAGAAGAACCTGGAGGAGAACCAGGTGGGTCAGAGGTCAGAGGTCAGAGGTCGAGTCAGCGAAACAAAGCGTGAACGAGATGGTTTTTGTCTGGCAGAGGAAGTTGGACGAGCTGCTGACCAATCAGAAGCAAGTGATCGATCAGCTGATGATGGCCGAGGACGACGTGGCTCAGGTCAACGACTTACTGTCCATGCTGCACGACTCCAAGGAGGTGAGAACACACACACACACACACAGGGTTATTCAACATAAACAATAAATGACCAGTCAGGATTCAATTATTATTATTATTATTATTATTATTATTATTATTATTATTATTATTATTATTATTATTAATTACACCTTCACTGCTATATAGTTTATACACTTTTGTAACACAATTGTAAATCTATCAAGCCTGGATAAAATGAGCAGATATTAAAAAAAAAAAAAAATTACAATGAAGCTATTCATTCACTTTATTTTGAATAAATAAAGAGGTTTTCTTCACGACCTACTGGCCATAATGGCAAACGGCAGCATAGACACAAACAGGAAATACATCATCATGATATCAGGAATTTGGGGGCGTGTCCTCTCCCTCTAACACGTGTCTAACGTGGGATCGTTTCCAGGATTACGAGCGTCTGTCTGCTCAGCTGGACGGAGCTCGCGCTCCGCTGGCTAAGAAGGTTCAGGAGTTCACGTTGGTGGAGTCTAAGATCCCACTGGTGGAGGAAGCGGAGAAACACGCCGCGCTGCTGGACGCTCTGTCCATGAACCTGACCCGGTGAGGGAGGAACTATGGTCGCGCCTAAAACACGCAAAAGGAATTGACCTTATTAAAAAAATATGTATGTGTGTGTGTGTGTGTCTGTCTGCAGGCTGGTGGCAGAGACGAAGAAGGAAGGAATCGTCGACGTGACACAATCGTACAACAAGATCATCAACAGCATCAAGGAGGCGGAGGAGGCCGCCAACATGGCCGCCAAGGCCGCCAACGCCACCATGGAGGTACGTTTAACACACCTCCTGTATGAGCGCCACTTTTCCATTTTTTTTTTATGTCTGACTGGTGAGGTTGGTTTGTGTGTGTGTCCAGAACATCAAGGACCAGGACCTGGGTCAGATCGCAGACTCTCTGAGGAACCACAGCGTGGAGCTGAAAGACGAGGTGGAGACGCTCCAAGACCAGCTCACAGACGGTGAGGGATGATGATGATGATGGTGATGGGGATGGTGACGGTGACGATGGCGATGGCGATGACGGTGGTGGTGGTGGTGGTGGTGATGATGATGATGATGATGATGATGACGATGACGATGACGATGACGATGACGATGACGATGACATGATGATGGTGGTGGTGATGTTTATCAAAATGATGATGATGATGATGATGATGACGACGGCGATGACGATGAAGACGATGAAGATGTTTCAGAGCTTGAGTTTTACTGTGCTTGTGCTGCGCAGAGCTGAAGCCGCAGTTAGAAGACGCTGAGCAGCGACTGGAAGGCGCCAAAGTCAAACATGTTGAACTGATGAAAGATCTGGAGACGATTCAGAAAGACCTCAACGCAACCACAAGTAGGAACACACAAAGAACCCAAAACACAAAAAACACAATCTCCACCGTCCAACCAGGAGCAGAGGTTTTGTCATGCAGCTGATTCAATGATGCGGTTCAGCCGATGGCGATGGCGATGACGGTGGTGGTGGTGGTGGTGGTGATGATGATGACGACGGCGATGACGATGAAGACGATGAAGATGTTTCAGAGCTTGAGTTTTACTGTGCTTGTGCTGCGCAGAGCTGAAGCCGCAGTTAGAAGACGCTGAGCAGCGACTGGAAGGCGCCAAAGTCAAACATGTTGAACTGATGAAAGATCTGGAGACGATTCAGAAAGACCTCAACGCAACCACAAGTAGGAACACACAAAGAACCCAAAACACAAAAAACACAATCTCCACCGTCCAACCAGGAGCAGAGGTTTTGTCATGCAGCTGATTTAATGATGCGGTTCAGCAGATGTGAGTCAGGAGATCGACCAGGCCAAGATGGCGGCTGACCTGGCCAACACCACGGCGACCAAGGTCAACGACGCCCTGCAGCCCATCAGAGAGCAGCTGGACAAGTGGACGCAGACGTACGGAGACGCCAACGCCACCAACGACGACATCAACAAGGCGCTGATGGAGGCCAACAAGACGGGTGAGCACACGTGGTTTCTTTTTCAGCTCGATGAGCATTTTTTTCATTGATATAATTCAGTGAAATCAACTATATTTTGATTTGTATAAATACATTCTATTTTTATTTCTATATTTCAGTGAGATAAATTACATTTGGACTCGTCATTGATTTGTATTTCCAAGCAAAGACTTGACTGATCCAATAAATAGAAAAGGATCAGCGGATACATTGAGAAATCATTGTCAGTTTTATTTAGAATGCCTAAATAATCAACAACATAAAGCAATTGATCACCGATCAATCTATCAGTGCACGAGCTGGGCTCAGCCATCCCTACGCTGCTCTCCAAGTTGGACCGACTCCAGAACCACTCCATCCAGATGCCCAACATCTCAGAGAACATCAACCGCATCCGACAGCTCATCCAACAGGCGCGCAACGCGGCCAGCAAGGTGAGGCTCACTTATTATTATTATTATTATTATTATTATTATTATTATTATTATTATTATTATTATTATTATTATTATTATTATTATTATTATTATTAAATGCAATGAAACGAAATGAAATTCCTCCTCCTCCAGGTGAGCGTCCCGGTGAAGTTTAACGGGGCTTCCGGGGTCCAGGTGCGTCCTCCTTCTAACTTGGCCGACATGGCGGCCTACACCTCCCTGAAGCTCTACATCACTCTGCCGGAGGCGGAGCGCGCCAGACGCCAGAGTGACCCCACCAAACAGTTTGTCTTCTACCTCGGCAACAAGGACGTAAGCATCACCACGGCAACACACACACACCCCTTTTATTATTATTATTATTATTATTATTATTATTATTATTATTATTATTATTATTATTATTATTATTATTATTATTATTATTATTATTATTATTATTATTATTATTATTATTATTATTATTATTATTATTATTATTATTATTATTATTATTATTATTATTATTATTATTATTATTATTATTATTATTATTATTATTATTATTATTATTATTATTATTATTATTATTATTATTATTATTATTATTATTATTATTATTATTATTATTATTATTATTATTATTATTGTTATTATTATTGTTATTATTATTATTATTATTATTAAATGAAATTAAATGAAATTCCTCCTCCTCCAGGTGAGCGTCCCGGTGAAGTTTAACGGGGCTTCCGGGGTCCAGGTGCGTCCTCCTTCTAACTTGGCCGACATGGCGGCCTACACCTCCCTGAAGCTCTACATCACTCTGCCGGAGGCGGAGCGCGCCAGACGCCAGAGTGACCCCACCAAACAGTTTGTCTTCTACCTCGGCAACAAGGACGTAAGCATCACCACGGCAACACACACACACCCCTTTTATTATTATTATTATTATTATTATTATTATTATTATTATTATTATTATTATTTATTTAGTATTATTATTATTTTCGTTATTTTTTTTTTTTTTCATCATCTCTGAAAATATTTGACAAACACCCCACAAGGAGTTGCTAGAAGCTGTCTGGTAGTTGTAGTCCATGGCTGTTTCTCTGTGGTGTTTGTAGTCCAGTAAGGAGTTCCTGGGCATGGCGCTGGAAGGGAAGCGCCTGCGCTGGTACTTTAACGTCGGAGGAGAAACGGCCGAGGTGCAGATGAATGTTGACATCAGGTCTAATGGAGACTTCAACAGCGTGGTGCTGGAGAGGTAACACACACACACACACACTTATTGTGTTGCTGCTCTTTGGTGGCCTCAGAAATAAGTGTTTTTGGGTTCTGATGAACTCAGGATCCTGCAGTACGGTCAGATGTCCATGTCCTCTGGAGCCACCGAGGACTCCACCGTCACCAAGGCCGACGTGGAGGCCGGTGGAGACCAGGGGCTCCTCAACCTCCTGACCGACGACACCGTGTTCTTCGTGGGAGGATACCCCAGTTCCTTTAAAGTCAGTCAATGGAGAGTTGTGTGCTTTTTCTCCCAGTCGTCATATATATATATATATATATATATATATATATACATATATATATATATATATATATATATATATATATATATATATATATATATATATATATATATATATATATATATATATATATATATATATATATATATATATATATATATATATATATATATATATATATATATATATATATATATATATATATATATATATATATATATATATATATATATATATATATATATATATATATATATATATATATATATATATATATATATATATATATATATATATATATATATATATATATATATATATATATATATATATATATATATGGTGGCATTAAATAATGAAATATAGTAAACTGGATATATATATATATATATATATATACTAAATATATATATATATTTCCTTTTTCCAGCCACCCTCCATCCTTGCTCTGCCAAACTTTAAAGGCTGCATCGAGCTGGAAAGCCTGAACGAGGAGGTTCTCAGTCTCTACAACTTTGAGAACATCTTCAATCTCAACACCACGCAGGAGAAGCCGTGCGGCAGGTGGGTGCGCGCGCGAACCGCGTGTGAACGGCGCGTCAACTCCCAATTTCATTTATTTAGTGTTCAAACGTCAACATTTACTTGCTGATGATTTCCTATTTATTTTTTGAACATCAGGACCAAACCGGTTCTGACTGAGGCCTGGGTGAATGACGCGGCGTTCTTTGACGGCACCGGATTCGCCGAGATTACTTTCGCCGACGAATCGGCGCGCATGCAGCGCTTCGAACAGGAAGTGAAACTGCTGTCACAGAAAGGAATTCTGCTGCTGCTGCAAAACGGGGTCAGGACCTCACTCACTCACTCACTCATTCCTTTATTCATTTATTCAATCAATAACTTTGTTGATTAATTGAATCATTGGTGCGTCACAACACTACATATCAATCATTCTTTCAGAATAGAACAAATAATCAAGTTTTTGTCTCTTTGCATACGTTCATCCATTAACTCCGGTTATGTTTTTCCAACACGCATTAATTCATAACTATATTTTCAATTAAATATTTAAATAATCATTTTGAAATAAAGGATCTTTTCCCCCACAACGTTAAATTATAATTTTTTCATTTTGGGAAATTCAATACATCTCGCGACACTGGTTTATTGACTCATTCCTTTATTTGTCCATCAAATTAGTCATTTACATTTTTCGAGAAATTCATTCATTCATTCAGTCATTTAAAGTAGAAGGTGATCGTCTCCTGCTCGCTTCTTTCTTCAGAATCAGTTCCTGTGTTTGGCCGTGGTAAACGGGCGCCTGAAGCTTTTCTACGATTTTAACGATAAGCTGGTGGAACTGGAACCTAAAGAACCAACGTCCAATTTCCTGATGGTCAGCGACGCCGAGGCCAAAGCTGTAAGTCCATTGTGTCCTTTCCACACACGTCAAGGAATTATTTTCTAAAAATAAAGTCCCTAAAAAAGTCTTCATTCGGATTCAGAATCGGTTTTGGATGACTAAGGTCATTTCCCATCCCTAAAACCCAAAGACCTTGAGTTGTGTGTTCATTTGTGTTGTTTTTTTTTAGCTGGAGGTTATAATCCTGCGTGCGACTCCGAACCGCGTGGTGGTGAGAAACAACCGCTTCAGCCTTTACACGCACCAGTTCACCGAGGAGATCCCTCCGTTCAGCGGCAAATATTACCTGGGAGGAGTCCCGCACGAGAAGATGCCCAACAAGTGAGCGGCCGACTCGCATCGTCCTATAAGCACAAGAAAAACTCAGCATCTGATAGAGAGTCGAGAATTTTTGGAGCGTATTTTTATTTTTTTTCTATCATGGTTTAAATCTGGTTCCAATCCCGTCTCTCTGCGTGTCCTCAGGCTGAAGCCGTGGTTCCCCAAACAGGGCTCTCTGAAGGGCTGCTTCAGGAACGTCAAGGCCCTCAACTCCCACGTGGACGTGAAGAGGATGAAGAGCTCCGGAGTCAGTTTTGGCTGCAACAGTGACCTGCTGGTGAGGAAACTGTTCGCTCTCAAAGCTCAATTATCTGTCCAGATGATGGAAACTCCTGGAGCAGAAAAAAGCTTCAGTTTAGAGAATTTTAATGATACCGTTTTCACTCACAGTGAATACATTTGTGTACCCATTTAAAACAGACAGATTTCCAATATTTCTTTTTTTTATTCCATTTGATGCCTTCATCAAAAAGTCACTTTTCAGGTTCGTTTTAGTCGTAAAAACTTAGACCTATGTGTGTGAAAATCTGTTGGGAAATCTGTAAAAAAAATGAATTTGTTTTTATTTTCATGAAAAACGATCTGCCTCTTTTAGAAACTGAAAAAAAAAATCTCCCAGAAAGTGAACAGTTGGTCACGAAAAGTTTGAATTCCGTGCAGGTGGCTCGCGAGGCTCATTTCTCCGGTCAGGGTTTCCTGGATCTGGCTCTGTCCAACGTCCCGAGCCTCAGGGAGAACTTCTACGTCAGCTTCAGCTTCAGAACGGACAAGAAGGACGGACTCATGTTCTACCACCAGGACCAGGTCTGCCCCCCCCTGTCCCAGATCCCAGGTCTGGTGTCGTCTTCTGTCCTCCACGAGTTGTTTCTGACACACACTCTTTTAACCACAGGACGGAGTGTGTCAGGTGTTTCTGCACGAAGGCCACGTGGTGGTGAGGGCCGGAAACAGTGAGATCCGGACGCAGAAGACCTTCAACGATGACAACAGTCACTACGTCGCCATCTACAACAATCTCAACGGGTACGAAGACGTTAATAACACATGAACCGGCCCCGTGTTGTTCTTTTTCTGATTTTTAACCGTGTTATCGTCTCTGTCCAGGATCCGTCTGTACATGGACGACATGCTGGAGAAGGCGAAGGCCAGCATCCGTGTGGACAGCAGGGGGCGCTCTGCATCCACCTCCGGTACCAACACCTTCCTGGGAGGCATGGCCGACCCGACCTTCAACAACCTCACTGGATGCATCAGCAACGTTTTCATCAAGAGGTGAGGACGAGGGAGGGGGGTTTTAAAAATCCTGAACAGGAAGCTGTCTGACTTCATCAGGAGACATAATTATTAGAGTCGCTTATTATTCGCTGATTGTTTCAATAACTCTTTGGTTCAATTTTAGTCTTAGACAGAGTTTCCTGTTTATTATACGGTGAAGATGGCAGCTAATGAAACCTCTTTCTCTATGCAGACGATGGTCTGATGTTGGTGGTGAGTTTACTTTGGTATTTGTTTGATTTAATTTCTTGTTTTTGCGTCTCGTTCTCAGGTTAACGGGACCTCAGGCGGTTTTGAATCTTCTGAAAGTGAACGAGAACGTCAACGTCCCGCTGAGTTGTCCCGCCGCCTCGAAACCTCAGCAGATTGTCGCAGCGCAGCCCAAACAGGGCAACAAACCCAAGGTACACTCACACACACACACACACACACACACACACACACACACACATACACACACACACCTCTGCTCATCCAAAACAGCTGATATCACCTCTACACTCTCTCTTCAATGACAGAATAAGCAAAAGAAGCCATCAGGCTCCCGCAGTCGTAACGCCAGAGACTCGTGTCAGGGCGAGACCTCCCAACAGGAGACGGGAGCCACGCACTTCAGTGGCTCCGCCCACAGCTTCCAGAGATACGATGCTCTGCCCAGTCCGCTCAGCTCCAGGTGAGCTTCCACTTCCTGTTTCTTTATTATCGCCTCGTCCATGGTGTCATCGCACTTCCACAAACTCTGTGACTCCGCCTCCGCAGGCCGCACATCTCCATGTCCCTGAGGATCAACTCCTCTGAGGGTCTGGTGCTGCACGCCGCCGGTGGACAGCGAGGGGGCAGAGCCAGCCTGTCCCTCAGCGTGTCAGGAGGACACCTGCTGCTGCTGCTGGACGCAGGCAAGAGGAAGGTCAGCCTGCGCAGCCGCAGGAAGTACAACGACGACCAGTGGCACACGGTGAGAGGTCGCGCCTCTGGTGACGTGACCCTTCTGGATGGGAGTGTTTGGATCACTGATCATGTGACCTTCTGCGATGATGTCCTCGCAGGTGTTTATAAAGCGCGACGGAGACAAGATGAGTCTGATTGTGGACGGGATCGGAGCTCAGTCCAAGAGGATTCCCGGAGGAGATAAAACTCGCCTCAGTGAGCCGCTGTATGTGGGAGGAGCCCCGCCCACATTAATGGTAACACGCCCGCGCCTCACACTGCGTCACCACGGCAACCAAGTGAAACGTTTTTTTTTTTTTTTTGATGGGTATCGATGTTTGGGATTGTTTCTCTGTTTCTAACTTTTTATTTAATGCTGAATAGAAAAAAAAAGTATATATATATATATATATAGATAAAGATATATCTATATATATACAGAAGTTAGTGCAAGTGATTGAAAGGTTTTGATTTGAAAAATAAAAATGCGTTTTAATAAGATAGATTTAATCAGATCTTCATACGATGTATAAACATGTGGATGACATCGTGTCCACTGTGGCCCCGCCCCCTTCTCAGGCACCGGGCTCCGGAGGTTTCATTGGTTGTGTGAAGGAGCTGACGGTGAACGAAGTTCCCGCGGGACGTCCCGCTCACAGCCAGGGAACGGCACCCTGCTTCCTGAAGCCTCTTCACCCCGGAGTGTACCTCTCTGGACAGGGGGGACACATGTCCATCGGTACGCACATCAGTCGCAAATTTAAATGATTTGGTTTCTCCTCTACACATCAAAAAACTTTATATATAAATAATATTTGTATTCTATACATTTGAGATTCAAACGCATTTATAAAG
>JAFBJU010000612.1:920447-955354 GCA_016785305.1 Colistium nudipinnis
CTTCACCTCAGTCATATATTTGAGCGTTTTGCATGTTATTATGGATGTTGTGAAGTTTTTTTCATTTTTTGAAAATTTTAGACGACATGTTATACTATGACGTTTTGGGTCAAAATTCGACAACATACCAATAAAAAAAATCTAACTTTTTTCACTTTTCTTCACCTCAGTCATATTTTTTAGCGTTTTGCATGCTAATATGCATGTTCTGAAGTTTTTTTTATTTTTTTACTTCTTTGAAAATTTTGGACAACATGCTATACTATGACGTTTTGGGTCAAAATTCGACAACATACCAAAAAAAAAAAAATCATACTTTTTTCACTTTTCTTCACCTCAGTCATATATTTGAGCGCTTTGCATGTTATTATGCATGTTCTGAAGTTTTTTTTATTTTTTTACTTTTTTGAAAATTTTGGACGACATGCTATACTATGACGCTTTGGGTCAAAATTCGACGACATACGAAAAAAAAAAAAAAACTTTTTTCACTTTTCTTCACCTCAGTCATATATTTGAGCATTTTGCATGTTATTATGGATGTTCTGAAGTTTTTTTCATTTTTTGAAAATTTTAGACGACATGCTATACTATGACGTTTTGGGTCAAAATTCGACAACATACCAAAAAAAAATATATATATATATATTTTCACTTTTCTTCACCTCAGTCATATATTTGAGCGTTTTGCATGTTATTATGGATGTTCTGAAGTTTTTTTCATTTTTTGAAAATTTGGGACGACATGCTATACTATGACGTTTTGGGTCAAAATTCGACGACATACAAAAAAATATGTTTTTTCATAATTTTTAACTTTTCTTCACCTCAGTCATATATTTGAGCGTTTTGCATGTTATTATGCATGTTCTGAAGTTTTTTTAATTTTTTGACTTTTTTGAAAATTTTGGACGACATGCTATACTATGACGCTTTGGGTCAAAATTCGACGACATACGAAAAAAAAAAAAAAAAAAAAAAACTTTTCTTCACCTCAGTCATATATTTGAGCGTTTTGCATGTTATTATGCATGTTCTGAAGTTTTTTTAATTTTTTTTCAGTTTTTGAAAATTTTTGATGACATGCTATACTATGACGTTTTGGGTCAAATTTCGAAAAAAAAAAATCACACTTCTTTTTTCATTTTTCTTCACCCAAGTCGTTTTGCATGTTATTATGCATGTTCTGAAGTTTTTCTAATTTTTTGACTTTTTTGACAGTTTTGGACGACATGCTATACTATGAAGTTTTGGGTCAAAATTCGACGCCATAACAGAAAAAAAAAACGTACTTTTTTCACTTTTCTTCACCTCAGTCATATATTTGAGCGTTTGGCATGTTATTATGGATGTTCTGAAGTTTTTTTCATTTTTTGAAAATTTTGGACGACATGCTATACTATGACGTTTTGGGTCAAAATTCAACGACATACCAGAAAAAAAAAAAAACATACTTTTTTCACTTTTCTTCTTCCAGTCATATATTTGAGCGTTTTGCATGTTATTATGCATGTTCTGAAGTTTTTTTTTTTTTTTTACTTTTTTGAAAATTTTGGACGACATGCTATACTATGACGTTTTGGGTCAAAATTCGACGACATACCAAAAAAAAATCATACTTTTTTCACTTTTCTTCACCTCCGTCATGTATTTGAGTGTTTTGCACGTTATTATGGATGTTCTGAAGTTTTTTTCATCTTTCGAAAATTTTAGACGACATGCTATAATATGACGTTTTGGGTCAAAATTCGACAACATACCAAAAAAAAAAATCTAACTTTTTTCACTTTTCTTCACCTCAGTCATATATTTGAGCGTTTTGCATGTTATTATGGATGTTCTGAAGTTTTTTTAATTTTTTGAACATTTTGGACGACATGCTATACTATGACGTTTTGGGTCAAAATTCGATGACATACCAAAACACATTTTTCACACTTTTTTCATTTTTGTTCACCCAAGTCATATATTTGGGCGTTTTGCATGTTATTATGCATGTTCTGAAGTTTTTTTCATTTTTTGAAAATTTTGGACGACATGCTATACTATGACGTTTTGGGTCAAAATTCGACGACATACAAAAAAACATGTTTTTTCATAATTTTTAACTTTTCTTCACCTCAGTCATATATTTGAGCGTTTTGCATGTTATTATGCATGTTCTGAAGTTTTTTAAATTTTTTGACTTTTTTGAAAATTTTGGACGACATGCTATACTATGACGCTTTGGGTCAAAATTCGACGACATACGGAAAAAAAAAAAAATAAAATTTTAACTTTTCTTCACCTCAGTCATATATTTGAGCGTTTTGCATGTTATTATGCATGTTCTGAAGTTTTTTTTTTATTATGCATGTTTTGAAGTTTTTTTTTTTTTTTTTCAGTTTTTGAAAATTTTTGATGACATGCTATACTATGACGTTTTGGGTCAAATTTCGAAAAAAAAAAATCACATTCTTTTTTCAATTTTCTTCACCCAAGTCATATACTTTAGCGTTTTGCATGTGATTATGCATGTTCTGAAGTTTTTTTAATTTTTTGACTTTTTTGACAGTTTTGGACGACATGCTATACTATGACGTTTTGGGTCAAAATTCAACGACATACCAGAAAAAAAAAAAACATACTTTTTTCACTTTTCTTCTTCCAGTCATATATTTGAGCGTTTTGCATGTTATTATGCATGTTCTGAAGTTTTTTTTTTTTTTTTACTTTTTTGAACATTTTGGACGACATGCTATACTATGACGTTTTGGGTCAAAATTCGACGACATACCAACAAAAAAATCATACTTTTTTCACTTCAGTCATATATTTGAGCGTTTTGCACGTTATTATGGATGTTCTGAAGTTTTTTTCATCTTTCGAAAATTTTAGACGACATGCTATAATATGACGTTTTGGGTCAAAATTCGATGACATACCAAAACACATTTTTTCCACACTTTTTTCATTTTTGTTCACCCAAGTCATATATTTGGGCGTTTTGCATGTTATTATGGATGTTCTTAAGTTTTTTAAATTTTTTGAACATTTTGGACGACATGCTATACTATGACGTTTTGGGTCAAAATTCGACGACATACCAAAAAAAAAACAAAACATACTTTTTTCACTTTTCTTCACCTCAGTCATATATTTGAGTGTTTTGCATGTTATTATGCATGTTCTGATTTTTTATTTTTATTTTTTTAATTTTGGACGACATGCTATAATATGACGTTTTGGGTCAAAATTCGATGACATACCAAAACATATTTTTTCACACTTTTTTCATTTTTGTTCACCCAAGTCATATATTTGGGCGTTTTGCATGTTGTTATGCATGTTCTGAAGTTTTTTTCATTTTTTGAAAATTTTGGACGACGTGCTATACTATGACGTTTTGGGTCAAAATTCGACGACATACAAAAAAACAAGTTTTTTCATAATTTTTAACTTTTCTTCACCTCAGTCATATATTTGAGCGTTTTGCATGTTATTATGCATGTTCTGAAGTTTTTTTTCATTGTTTTCAGTTTTTGAAAACATTTTATGACATGCTATACTATGACGTTTTGGGTCCAAAAAAAATCACACTTCTTTTTTCATTTTTCTTCACCCAAGTCATATACTTTAGCGTTTTGCATGTTATGTTCTGAAGTTTTTTGAATTTTTTGACTTTTTTGACAGTTTTGGACGACATGCTATACTATGAGGTTTTGGGTCAAAATTCGACAACATACCAGAAAAAAAAATCTTACTTTTTTCACTTTTCTTCACCTCAGTCATATATTTGAATATTTTTATGCATGTTTTCCATTGTTATGACATTTTTGGACGACATACTATACTATATTTTTGGTCAAATTTTGGACGACATACTAAGAAAAACATATTTTTTTTACCTTTTTCCCCGTCATTTGCCATTTCTTCACACCCGTTTCTGTCTCGACTCTTTCCATCAGGCGACGCCTCGGACATTCCGTCTTTTCACGGCTGCATCCGCCAGGCGTCGCTCAACCACAGAGCGGCCATGTTGTCCAAACCTCTGACGGTGCACGGAGCCGTAGGAACACGGGGCTGCCCACACGTGTAAACACACAATCCCAGCCTCGCATCCCACAACGACAAATCACTGGTGGTGGGCCGTCAGGTTACTGTAGCTAATTTAAAATATATTATGAATATTTATTGTATTTTTTCAGAAAAATATATATTTTATAATTTTCTGTTTGTCGTCGCATTAGTTACGACTGTCTACGCATGGGGATGCGCTGACACGTTTCAAAACCCTCAATCTATGGTGGTATATATTCCAAATAAAGGGCAGCACACCTTTGCGTTTTTTGACTAAATTTGTGAAAATGACATTTTACAGTAGAGTTGCACTGTTTTGAAGCACAGGAAGTCAACGTCTGTGTATCTGGAGTGTCCTTGTCTGAGTCGGGACACTGCCAACACTCACTTCATAACAAATGAACCTCTCAACTCAATCTGTCAACGTATCACTGTCCCTCGTGTCAGCCTGTCCCATCCCTACTCGACTGTCCTCAATGTCAACATGTAGTAGACGTGCGTGAAGCTTTGTATGCGTGATATAACCACTTTGAAACAATGTCACAGAAGGAATAAGCTGTTCCCCCACCCCTCACGTGTTGTAAATGTATTTCGAAATAAAGTCTTTTTCCTATAAAATGTCTCTCCAGTTTCAGATCATTTGCAAAAAAGTATCGAGTCTAGTTTTTTTTTTGCCAAAAACGGTTTATTTGATTCTTACAGGGAGTAACCTCGGAAACAGGATCAAACTGAAGGCTTGTGATTAAAAAAAAAAAAAAAAAAACGTTACGTCAAGCAGTAAAAAAAAAAGTTCTGCTGATCCCATGTCCACAGAAGATAAAAAGAAAAAGAATGATCAATGGGGAAAAAAAAAATCACTGCAGAGAGCGGAGCTTTAATCTAGACTCATGTCCTCGTCGTCCTCCTTCTTCTCTTTGGGCCCTCCTTTAGTTCCCTGCATTTTCAGATCATTTGCAAAAAAGTATCGAGTCTATTTTTTTTTTTGCCAAAAACGGTTTATTTGATTCTTACAGGGAGTAACCTCGGAAACAGGATCAAACTGAAGGCTTGTGATAAAAAAAAAAAAAAAAAAAAAACGTTACGTCAAGCAGTAAAAAAAAAGTTCTGCTGATCCCATGTCCACAGGAAGATAAAAAGAAAAAGAATGATCAATGGGGAAAAAAAAAATCACTGCAGAGAGCGGAGCTTTAATCTAGACTCATGTCCTCGTCGTCCTCCTTCTTCTCTTTGGGCCCTCCTTTAGTTCCCTGCATGGCTCTGGCAAAGGACTCGACATCTGCCGCAAAACAAAGAGAGACACAGAGAACCAGTTAAACATTTTAGAATCCAACAAAACGAAACAAAATGAACCAAAAACACGGGAAATGTGAATGCAAGCGAAAAGTGGCCCCTCCCTGCTAGGCGTCCAAAATGTTTCATGTTGTCCTACAGTGCTTTTAAAGCCTCTGGTCACAGATGGAACCCCAGTAAACGCATTGTGATAATATATGCGTGCGTGCATGCGTCCCACCTCCTCTGTTGGCTGCGTCCACAGCCTCTGCAGGCAGACCAAACTGGTTCATGAGGGGGCCGAGCTGCCCGGAGGCCAAGGCACTGCTGAACATGCTCATTGACTGATGGGGGGAGGGGGGAAATCACAGCATTATTACTCACTAATTCAATTTAAAACGTCACTCATATATAACTTAACAAAAGACACTTTGTCCTCTGTGCATATTTTGCAGGTGTTGATTTTTTTTGTCTTACCTGCTGGAACTGAGGTGAGTTGAGAGTGTTCTGGATCTCCTCGGCGCTCTGCAGCAAACTCTCGCCGCTGGGCAGGAAGGGGAGGAGCCTCTGCTGGACCTCGGCGTTGGTCAGGATGGGGGCCATCATCTCCGGGGTGCAAACGCTGGAGAGGTCCACTGCAGGAGGGGAGGTGCTGTTGGTAAAGTGTCTCCCTTTTCGGACCAAATTTTACAACTCCATCTAAATCTACATTTTCTGGCCTGTCTTTAACTGAACATACAGTTCCCTTAAATATTCACGACAATATGCTGTATTGATTTCTTGTTCTTCAATTGACATTTTTTTTTAATCATTAATTATTTACATTGAGTTTTCCATTTTGTATATATTTTTTTTTATGTAGAATCAGGAGTCCACTACCATCACGACCAACCCGCCCCGACTCCTCCTCACCTGCTGATCCCTGAGCAGCCGCCGCCGCCGCCGCGGGGACGTTCATGGTGGCGAGGATGCTCTGAAGGTCACTTAACTGGATGGGCGTGTGGGGGGAGGGGCTTCCAACAGAGGCTGGGGCCAGCGGAGTCTGAGCTGGGGCTGCAAACGAGGAGGTGAGGAGTAAGTGGTAGTAGTAGCAAGAACAGACGGTCTGTTTTTTGATGGGTGATTGACAGGCGCCACGCGACGACACAGCACAGCCCTCCGTGTACCTGGTGTGGAGGGAGCAACACTGGCGGGTGACACGGCCGAGGCAGCCGGAGTCACGGGGGTGGTGGGAGCCTGGGTGGCGCTCAGTCTGGTGGCTCCGCCTGAGGATGGAGTGGCCGCTGCCGATTGGCTACGAGAACTGGGAGGGAGGAGTCAGGTCAGGAAACCGTGTTATTCTGGTGCATTTATGTAAAAAAAAAAAAAGGAGCGTCTGTTGCTGAGGCTCACCTGGACGAGGAGCTGCTCGTAGCGGGTCCTCCTCCGCCCAGCAAGTTGGCAAGTCCCGGTCCTGCCAGAGCTCCCAGGCCTCCTTGGACAAATGAAGACAAATCAAAGAATGTCCAAATTGTACTGATTCTTATTTATCTCTCAATTTCTCGTCAATTTCTGATTTGATTTCAACGTGGTTGAAAGCTGAGGGAACAAATTCAGTCACGTGTCATTTGAATTTTAAGAAAGGGGTTTTAGGTTTTTACAAAAAGTTAAGTCACATACTTTTTGTTAGCTCTTAAATTCCAAAACACGTTTTCCATGACATGTTGTTTGGAATGTGTTACTGGGAAAGAATATTAATAAAAAAAGTGCCGCTCACCCAGTCCACCCAGTCCGGTGGGTCCAATCAGCTGCATCAGCTGGTTGTGGCTCATATTTCCCAGCAGGTTTTGCAGGCCCCCCTCTCCTCCGAGCGCAGACAGCTCATGGCCGCTGCCTCCTCCGCTGCCCGGCGCTCCGGGGATGGGAGGGTTGTTCAGGAACTCGTTCACCTTACGACAGTGCTCCTCGTCCTTATCCGTCTTTGGCTCCTGATGAAAACGGAAAACCACAAGGAATGCTTAAAACTGGGGCCCTCAAAAGCATTAAATTAACTTAAATATGCGTAAATATGCGACAAATTCACTAATACATGTAATGTATGTTCATTTGATAAATACACACACTGAGCATATTTTCCCAGATGTGCGTTTGCCTCGAAACTAAATATAAACATGCTGATTACAGTCACGACCGCCCCGTCATCACGGGGGCACTAATGTCTGTTCATCTTCACTCATCACTCCCACTTCACTTTCCCTCTATTCAACATCCATCTGCTGCACACAAATGGACACGGACGTCGCATCTTCACACACAAAATACAATTTTTCCCATGACGGCAACTTCCTCTCACCTGCATCCAGAAAAACAGTCTCTTGGATCCGGCTTTAAATTTCAGCACGTAGACACGGCCGGTGGTGCACTGGCTCACCCTCTTAAATTCACAGTCATCAGGGAAGATGATCAGGTCCTGGGACGGGAGAGAAGCCAATCCAAAGTGACCGACAGAGAAATCAATGCAACAACACAACTGCAGCACAGAAATACAGAGTCCGACTCCTGAGTGAAAGCCAGGGTCAGGGCCGTATGATGACATTAAAAAGTGTAATTGTTTTACATCTGTAAATATTATCCAAACTTAGGTGTCGTAAGAATGCCCTCTGCCACAGAATAAGGTCACAGAGGTCATGTGTAACTCACATCGTCAACATTTCCAGTGGTCCTGTCCTTCCAGCAGAAGTGAATCAGGGAGTCGTCGGACTGCTGGACGTACACGGTGCCCTTGCGTTTGTCCGGTGTCACCACGTTGCCTTTCAGACTCATTTTACCGGCACGAAACTCCACCAGGTACTTGCTGGAGCTTCCTCTGGATCCGCTCACCAAGCTTGGAAAGAGAGCACCCGACGACATCTTTTGACTCGGTGTGAAAACTGGCCTGAAACCTGAAAGCGAGGGCAAAGGGTACGATACAGTCATTGTTTTAGTGTGCAAGAAAATAAAAAGAAATTGTAAAAATGTATCGTTTAAAAGACCATTCATGCTTTTCATTGTGTGTAAATATATATATTATGCTTGAATGTTGTCATGTTGGTTCCTCTTCGACATGGATAATCAAAACGGATTTTAAAAAAAGTTGAAAACGGACAAAACCGTGAGACTGAATAAGAGTCACATAAAGAACATTTTCGAAGACACACAATATTTAGCCACTTTCATGTAAACAGGAGACCTGACGCTAGCTGGCTAACGGTTCATCTTGTTTAACTTTGAACTTGCAAGGCATTTTAAAAATCCACCCGGACCCCCGGTGTTCTATGGCCGTTTAAGTAACATTGCTGTCCCGTCTAGAAGTTTTACACACGTGAAGCTCTTAGTTGTATTATAAAAAAAAAAAAAAACACTTTATGAAGCTAAGCTAACTCCGATAGCATTGAGTGTGTTAGCCGTGCGAACGTCTGGCTGCGTCGATGCTAACGTTAGCCCATGACGAGGCTAAACCGTCAAACGAGGCCAAAGTCGGGTAATTTATAAAACTTTAAAGGTCATTTAAAAGTTAGAAGTGATGAAACAGTTTGTTTCGACGTGTTTTTGTTTAGTCGTTGTGTGTGAACGTTTTGTTAAAAACAAGATTTGTGTACCTGAAGTTGTTTGTCTTTGCGGAATTCGACGACCAGACAGCTCTTCTTATTCCGCTGTAATGCAGTCTGATTTCCGGTTGTGGGCGCGCGTGCCCGCTTGAATGCCGTGAGCGGCGGAGTTGCGCGCGCAACCTATCCGGTCACCCACTGCTCAACCGGGGATTGACAGCTTGCGCCCTCCCGGACCGACCCAGCCGTTAGCTCCGTGGCTGCAAAGCAGAGCGGAACCGGGATGAGAGTGTTCTAAAAAAAAAAAAAGAAAAACTCACTCTGCGTTTTAATAACATATAAATAAGGGGATCCAGACAAGTGCGTGAATAATAACGGTAAGGAAAGACGCGCAGTTAGCTCCAGTGCTAATGCTAGTCAGCTTTGCTGCCCTTGGATTAGTTAGCTAGGTAGCTAGCTGGGTGTTAGCTGCCTTATTCTAACCAGGCTAACCAACATGGATGCTGTGAGATTTGCTTTGATGCACTGGAGATTATCCGCTTTGACTCCCGAGCCGACCGGTGAGTTCTGGTTCGAACCGGTAGCTCGCTGGTCGGGGGGGGCGGGTAGACGGGGTGCTGGGTAGACGGCCCGTGGACCCGGTTTCCCGAGGTCCGACAGACGGATTTTTGTGTGTTGATACGTGCCTGGTGACGGTGTGTGTGTGTAGAGTGAGGCGACGTGAGCAGATTTAAACTGGATTTACAATCTGAAGCCAAGTGAGGCCTCTGCGTGTTTCACTCTGTGTTTGGTGCCACTTCTATTATTAGATGATCGATAGCATGTCTATGATTAGATTGGTTATGTTAAAAGGGAAACGTTCCAAAATCATTGTGTTGTTGTTGTTTTTGGTTTAGTGGTGAATCGGAAGTAGCTGCTGTCATGCCGTTACATTTGCTCAGTCTTAATGTGCAGTGTGCTATTTCTATGAAAGCATACATCATATTATATGATATAATGTATTTGTTCACTCTGTGACTGCTCTGGACTTCAACAGGACAATAAAAGCGAAACTATAAATGCGTGTCAACGTAGTTGGTAGTTAAATGGAACCAGTGCTTTGAGTCTTATTTAATTTGTGTTTTTTTTTGTGTACTTGTGTTTGCATACATAGTCATATGTCTGGCATCCATTCGTTTCTATTGAACATATATTTTATGACCATATAATTATAAGGACTCAGAACTCCGATTTGCATTAGGTATCTACTTCACAGCTTCATGAAGTATTTGATACACGTCCTGGAAACGTGGTACTGCTGAAAAGACTTTGATATTGATATTTGGAAGAATATTCTCTCAATATACTGAATATACTGAATATTGATACTGCATCGATCTATGGCTAAAGGCTGCACTTGTACTCGGGTAACAGATGATCTGATCTCACCGTGTGTGTGTGTGTCCATGTCCAGATAGTGTCCAGGTCTTTTTAGAGAATGATGTTATCATGGACATATTGTCTCCGTCCACACAGGCAGGAAAGTATCACTGTAATACATTTTGTCCCATTCGTTTTCTTTCATAAAGTGCTTAAATCATGCAGCACGTGCGTTTATACCTCAATCGTTCTCCTTATGTTCTATCTGAGTCACTTTTATTTTACAGTACGTGTCTTGAGGAAGCATTTTTTTAATGGAAAAGTACATTGTGTGTGTGTGTGTGTGTGTGTGTGTGTGAGAGAGAGTCAGCTGGTGTGAGTAAGGGTTGAGTCAGGTGCCCGCTGGGCCATGATGTCATTTTTGTGAACTCTGTTACTGTGCTCATCACTACATCAGCCACGTGAAATCAGGTTACACCGCGATAACAGAGCGGTAGTGCGGACGGCAGGTACAGATGCATGAAGGAAGTATCATTCTAACATTCAGATGATAATTGATCCATTGAAATAGAAAACTATTATTATTATAAAAAGTCAAGATATGTACAGTTTTCTGACCTTTAATAACAAAACAAATGGAACCGCAATGTTATATATATATATATATATAATGAATATAATGTCATTGAGTCCATTTTTTTGCGCCCAGTTTAGCTGAGGTGAGTGTGTGTGTGTCTCTGCTGTGATCCATGTTTGTATCCTGTGATGGACGAGATGGTTCACATTCAGACTGTGACTTTAGAACCTGAGCAGTTGAAGATTGTTAAAAGTCACGTTCATTTGCTCGCTTCTTCCGTGCATTTCGTTCTCCAAGTTCTTGGCAAACGTTCAATTCCACAGGGCGTGCCGAGGACTGTGGCAGATGGTTTCCATGGTCAATTCAGGTGTGGAATATATTCTCAAATCATCACTCGTCCAAAAATGGCAGGAAAAGTGATCTTGCTATGTTATAAAATAATGAGATGCATCAGTTGACTTATACCACCGCTTTTTAAATACAAGAAATAAAGAAACTATTTGGCTTTCAGCCGTTTGATTAAAAAAGGAAGTATGCCTTGTTTTTTGTTTTTTTTTATATTTTCTCTAAGTTTCCATAAACAAATCCAATAATTGATTGATACATGTTGAGGATGACGTGATACAAAACAAGTATGTGGTGAAATCAGGTCAACATTGACTGATCTACTGTGCGTCAATAAAACTATCCCAGTGTTGCACAACCGGTGAATAATCTTCAGAGAAACCACAGGTCTCCATCAGGTCACGCATGTTTTAGACGTGATGCCGCAACATTCCCATGATCGTCACATAGAGCCGTCATTAAAATGTTTCATTGTTTTTGCCTGTTGGTCATTTTTGCATCACAGCACGTCTGTGCCAGGAGGAGAGCGAGTACCGTAGACACTAACCCCCCCGGATTTAATCTCTGCTTTATTTGAAGAGGTTGGGATTGTAATCGCTGATTTCTATTTGAATGTGCTCAGCTGACGGACCCGTGACATCCCAAGAACTCAAGGCGACCGTAACTTCCAGTTTCGCTTCCCCGGTTAAATATCAAACCGCAGGAGCACTTGTTTTTTTTGTCCTCAGGCGACTCCGAATCTTGACTCTTGAGTAATGAATGTCAGATTATACCTATCACCGGGGGAGTAATGATTCTCCACAGGCACAGTTGGACCCACAACACATTGTGGCAGCCCAGTCTGCTTCTCAATTACACCATGAGGAGGAAAAAAAGGGTTTATTTACCTGGCGCAGGCTTGTAAAAGAAATCAAAATGAAAACATGTTTTTAGTCGACCCGAAAGAGAGAAATCGACTGCATGAGTGTGTGTTTGCGTTTGCTCACATGTGTGTGTGTGCGCGTGCGTGTGTGTGTGACAGCTGTATTTACTGTGTGCGTCCTCACAATGAGGTCGCGTCACCATCTATTCAATGTTGTGCCGGAATGGCCGCGTGCGTGCGTGTGTGTGTGTGTGTGTGTGTGTGACAGCTGTATTTACTGTGTGCGTCCTCACGGTGAGGTCACGTCACCATCTATTGATTGGCGTGCGTGCGCGCGCGTGTGTGTGCGCGCGCGTGTGTGTGCGCGTGCGTGTGTGACAGCTGTATTTACTGTGTGCGTCCTCACGGTGAGGTCACGTCGACATCTATTGATTGTCGTGCGTGCGTGCGTGCGCGCGCGCGTGTGTGCGCGCGCGTGTGTGTGTGCGCGCGCGTGTGTGTGTGTGTGACAGCTGTATTTACTGTGTGCGTCCACACGGTGAGGTCACGTCACCATCTATTGATTGGCGTGCGTGCGTGCGCGCGCGTGTGTGTGCGCGCGCGTGTGTGTGTGACAGCTGTATTTACTGTGTGCGTCCTCACGGTGAGGTCACGTCACCATCTATTGATTGTCGTGCAGGATGGCTGTGTGCGTGACATGATCTTAATCGGCGAATGAAGCGGTACACACTCGCAAAGAATAATCACTGATGTTTGCCTCTCTCTCTGGTTGCTTTTTAAACCTTATTTCCATCCAACTAGAGGATTTAGATGTATTCTCCCCTCGGGTCTCGTCTCCTCAATTTTCTCCTTTCCCTTTTTATTTCCCCGTCTCCGAGCTCCTCATAGTTCACCTGTAGGACAGGAAATAAAAATATGTGAATGTTCAGAACATCAGATTGGGACAGGAGAAGAGATCCTCATGTGAGCATATGAGAGAAAAGAAAGGAAGGGATGGGGTGACACACTAATGATGAAGGTGATGATGAAGGTAGAGGGAGAGAGGCCTTTTTTTATTTACCGGTAGTCCATTTTTTTTATGTCTTATGTGATGTAAACTCTATCTAACGTTTTCTATTTTATGATATTGTAGTAAATATGAATATTTGAACTACAAACAAATTAGCAACTGATAAGAAGAACATCCTTTATTCATCATTGTGTTAATGTGTAAACTTTTCACATAAATCAAGATCAAGAGTTAGAGGTGGGGGAAAAAAACAACCTGCGGTCGAATAAACCTCTCACAGCATAATTATCAGACTGCTGCTGGTTATTATGGTCTGTTGGTTGTGTGTGTGTGTGTGCGTGTGTGGTGTTGGCACAGTTGGAGATGCGGACCAGGGCTTGTTGTGTTATTATTTGAAGTGATGTCCATAGATGAGTGATGAGCCTCTTTATTATCTTTTCTTGAAGGGTTGTGTGTGTGTGCGTGTGTGTGTATCTGTATCATGTTGAATTCACACCACCAAAGTGCCTTCTTCTGGTTGTTGCCGTGTTAACATAACACATAGTTGATGCAGTGATACAGGAAGTGGAACCCAGGACATGGCATGCAAACGGTCAGAGAATAAACAGTTCCATTAATGGGCCTCAGTTTGCTGTGTGTGTGTGTGCGTGCGTGCGTGCGTTCCGTCTAATACAACCGGAGTTCTGGCCTATTTCCTGAGCCTCCATCTCACACACACACACACACACACACACTTTGAAAGTCCATATCAAGACCCTGGTATTTTAATTTTGTTTTGTTTTGTTGTTGTCTGTGCGGTGCGGACACGCATGCGCACACCCACAACACTCACTTCCTGACCTTGTTCTAATCAGCCACAATGTAACTGATTTGTCACTCTCTGGTCACATGACTCTTTATCCATTTTTTCGGAAGAAAAGGTAGAGCGGCCTCAGTCTTTGTTCCATGGATCACTAATTACCACTGATTAGGACCTCACTCATCAGAGTTTGCCTTTGGACCAAAGTACACTTATGATAATAATGCAGTTTTAACTTTATTCTTTGTTGAAGGCTCATTTTGCTGCGTCACTCAGGAACTTGGTTCAGAATAACGCGTGACGTGTCGCAAAACTGCTCTTCGTCCCATATTTTTTTCAGTTTACATCAGGCACTTCCATCAAATAATTGTATTTCCCCGAAGTCCTGGGAGGATGAACGCACAGTACTGTATATTGTACAGTATTTAGTACTTACGCACACACACCCACCCACCCCAACACTACCCTGTCCCAGTGTGTGTGTGTGTGTGTGGTGTGGGGGGGGGGGTAATCCCTGGTGTGTGGACGGGTCGCCCTCATTGGTTAATCCCAGACAGGTGGGAGGTTGATCTGTGTTGTGATTGGTTAATCCCAGGCCCGGTGGTGGGTGGGATTTAGAGAGGCGTTAAATCGTGGTTGCTTTTCAGGCATCGTAGGGGTTGCCGTGGCGATGGCGGCCATCTGGTGATCTGTACGGTGGGTTTCAGAGAGATTAATGGCTGATGCACAAAATTAAGATATATATATATATATTTTTTTTTTGCATGTATATTCCATCCGACAGGAGATATAAGGTGTCGTGTAGTGTATTGTGTGTTTGTGTAAGGTGTGTATCTACTGTATGTATGATGTGTCTAAATCCACACACTGCCCTTTTCCTCATCCTGTGTGTGTCCAGGATTATTCCTGTATGTTTAGGGAACGAGTTAAAGTGAACTTTCTCCCAGTTTCTGCATCCCTTCCAAGACGCACGCACGCACTTAAACACAAGCCCGTCAATACATCAGTACGACTGATATTGGCTCGTTGTTGTTTACTAAAGATGGAGCAATATGTAATTGTTATTCAATTAACAACACCATAAGATTGTTCGGAAAAAGGAATCCATCACTTCATCAGCAGGAAATAAATCATCCATTTTTCCTTTTAGTAATGATCATTTGAGGAAATGATTGTGAATAAAGTCATCTTGGTTCTTGTGACCGGGATTTGAGTGAATTATACGGTAACCTGGGTTGCGTTGGTTTAACACGCGGTATCGCGCGACGACGTTCTGTTTGAACCTTATTTCAAAAAGAGTCACAGTCAGATTATGGCGATAATCTGAGTCTACAGTGTGGTTTAGAGTCTGTGAGGCTGGATTAGATCAGAGTGGCTCTGTAATCCCGCTCACCTCCATCACGCCTGCTGTCTGAAGGGAAACCCGGGTTTAACTCGTTTATTCCTTCCTCTTCCTCGTGTGACAGTCAGCTGACATAATAACGGTCCGATCAATAGATCGTCTGTTTTGACAATCAATTACTCGTTTCTATGAAGTGGAGAGAGAGGTCCGGCGGGTTGTGGCGGAAACGGTCAGCCATGTTTATAGTCTAACATTTAAGATGACAATGAAATGGGCCCTCCCATTTTCTCAAACTTTCCCAAATATATTTTGAATTTCCACAGTACTGATTCAATCATCCCCAAATAATCAGCTGATTACCAAACTCGAGATTATTTCCTGTTTCTCTTTGCATCTGACAGGAGAGAGGCGGAGTCAGTGAGGGAGCGAGCGAGCAAGTGAGACAGGGGGAGAGAGAGAGTGTGTGTGAGTCGCCATGGAGCCGCAGAGACAGAGGACGCTGTCCACCTCCGGAGAGTCGCTGTACGCCGTGCTGGGCGTGGACAAGAGCGCCACCACGGACGACATCAAGAAGTGCTACAGGTTCGTGTGTTGATGTTGTGTTGCCAGAGACCACCAGAGGGCGCCGTTCACCAGACAATTCGAGTGAGCTTTATTTTGAACATTTTGTGTTTTCATTTGAGTCTCAGGGACACCAATGATGGTGTATATCAATTTATTATATATTTTATTTTATTTATTATCAGATTATATTTTCTTTAGCCTCAAACTGACTGGTATAACTCCTTTCAAACCATTTCATTGGGTTTTCAAATTCATTTTCCACATTCCTTTATAAATCCGCCCCTTTAAGTTTTTGTTTCCGATACTGTTTCGTGGTTTCTGATTTTGTTTTTTCCTTGACAGGAAACTGGCCCTGAAGTTTCACCCCGATAAGAACCCGGACAACCCGGAGGCATCGGACAAGTTCAAGGAAATCAACAACGCCCACTCCATCCTGGCCGATGCCACCAAGAAGAACATCTACGATAAATACGGCTCTCTGGGGCTCTACGTGTCCGAGCAGTTTGGAGAAGAGAACGTCAACACCTACTTTGTTCTTTCCAGCTGGTGGGCCAAGGTAGGACCATAGATCAGAGATCGGAACACTTTCAAAATGAACCAGAACCAGAACTAATGTTTTATTTATTTATTTTTTCCACCCGCAGGCTCTGTTTGGGTTCTGCTGCCTGGCCACCGGCTGTTATTTCTGCTGCTGTCTGTGCTGCTGCTGTAACTGCTGCTGTGGGAAATGTAAACCCCGGCCGCCCATGGACCAGGAGCCCGAGTTCTACGTGTCCCCCGAGGACCTGGAGGCCCAGATGACGGCGGACGAGAGAGGTGAGCTGGACTCCAAACTCCACTGTGTATCCAACCACAAGAAACAGCTTCTTCTGAGATCAATATTATTATGATTATTATTATTAATAAACAAACTTCTTAATCCTCATCATCACACAATGTATACCATTTTATTACTTTATTTCATGTAATGTGGTATGTGTGTATATATATATATATATGTATATATATATATATGTATGTGTACTGTATATATATGTGTGTGTGTGTGTGTGTGTGTGTATATATATATATATATATGTGTGTGTGGGAGGATCTCTATTTTTTATAATTTTTTTGAATAACATATTCAGTATTCAGTTTTTCAGTTTTAACCATGTTCAGCGCTTTATAACTTATGTTTTAACAACTATAATTTACGTTTATTGTTCTTATTTATAACGTGTGTGTTTTCTCCTCAGATGGCAGCGACCCCATCGTGTTGCAGCCGTCCTCAGCCACAGAAACCACCCAGCTCACCTCTGACCCCCACCACAGCTACAGGACCGACGCATACTAAACACACACACATACACACACACACACACACACACACTAACACACATCTGCAGCAGTGCTTATAAATACCCCACATACACCAGCAAATCACGCGCAGCCTCGCTCTGACAGTCTGACCGTGTTGTTCCAGTTGGAGTCACACGGCTCACAGCCAAATGTGCAGAGAAAATTGTCTTTGCAGTTTCAATGTCCATATCTGTCTATAGCAGACAAACGGCACATTCTGACTCGTATTTTGAGCCCAAAGGCGGTTTAGCGACTCGGGCCAAAAGCTGATAGTGGAGGAAGAGAGGGAAACCGCCGAACTCGTCTTGAAACACTGGTCAGACGGAAAAAAGAAAATGCAAAATAACACAAATAATAATCAGATTCATCAACGTTGACATTGCCATTCAATGTTTGGTCCATTTCTGGTTATTAACTCCTCCTCTTCCTCCATTGCTCCTCACTGAAAGCTGTGTGAGGGTCAGGTGTCATGAGTGGATACGTTATATTTACATCAGCGAACACACACACACACACAGAAATACACACTGTAGTTTGTGTTTAGTTTTCACTTTGTTTAGTGTGAAAGTAACCATGGTCTATGTTGCGTGTCGTTTTTTGAGTTGTCTAAACACTATACGTTTTTTCCTCTTTTGTTTGTCTGTAGATTTTTTTTTTCTTATTTATGTTGATAATGAAGGGAGGATATGCATATCCAAAGTCTTACCCGTTTGTGTGGCAGCGGCTTTCTTAGATCCTCATTTTATCATAGCGTCTGGAAAAACCGTGGGACTACTTTTATTTTGTAGTTTTTATTTGTGGCACATGAGTAGCTATCTGCTCGGCTTTAGTAAGAAAACAGGAAGGTATGTGGTTGTTTGTGAAAACATTTAATTTTTCAAAAAAAAAAAAAAAAAAAATGCAACAAAAAAAGCACACGCCCTGTATTTTCTGTGATTCCTCAGTTACTACGTGCTCATTATGTATTTATACATATCATGAGAAAAGTGCAATGAGACTTTCCCCTGTTCCACACTTTGAAAAAAAAAAGTTCTTCATTAATGTTCTTAATTAATACAGTAAATATTTAAAAAATCAACTACTGCTAAATATTTTATTTTGAAATTGAGTTTACGAAAATCTTACAATGAAATGTTTTTTCCTTGTCATTTATCCGTTATTTTTTTAATAGATGGCGATAGATGACTTTATTCATGTACACAGGGGAAGGGACGTCTTTTAATCCGACGTCTCCTCATCCTAAACACAGATTTATCATAAACAGCACATGCTAACAATATACTAATCAATCATTCCTCAGCAGCGCTCCCTCCACCTTGTGAAGCTTTTGTCTTCCAGTCTTTAGTTTGGATGAAAAACATGTTGGAAGTTGTTTTAATGGGAACCTGCTGGTGGCCATGTTTTAACCAGATTTATCTTCACTCTGTGATTTTTTTTTTTTTTTTGTGCGTTTGTGAAAACTGACCACTGCGACGCCACAAATGTACAACACAACCGCGTCTGAGTGGAGGCACATAAACGACAAGAACTTCTGTGTGAATTATCTTATTTATTTTTATTATCTTATTATTTTTAATAATTAATTGACAGCTAGCGACAGGTGAGCGGAGAGGATGTGTAGAGTTATAGATGTGAAACGATAACCTGCTGTACATACACACAGTGGCACAGTACATAGAGTTTTAGAGGTGTTCTGTTGTTAGCATGGACTAATGCCGTTTGTGTCCGTCAGGCAGGCGTTTGGCTAAATTCAATATCTGATATGTACTGTTGTAAAATAAATGTTTCTGATGCTTCAGAGCCTCTTTTCTCCTTGTGGCTTTCTTGGATTTATCACCAGTAATAATGACATTTATATAATATGAATGAATATATTATCTGTGTTGTTTGTTTTCAACAGCACTCAGTAGAAGCTTTTATAGCAAAAATAGGCGGGGACCGTGAACACTACCCTGTGGAACGCCACCATTCAAGTTGTAAGATTAAATTCATGTGAAACACTTTGAAGTTTTAATCTGAAAATCATCATAAAAAATTAAAAAAATCTTGGTTAAAACATAATACATCGAAATGTGAACCGCAAAGAAGTGTGTGTGTGTGTGTGTGAGACACTGAAAACTGACACACACTCATGGCCCAGGAGCTGAAGCTCAGTCTGGAACCGTCTTCATTCCTATTCTAGGATTTTAAACATCAATTATTTGACCTCTGACCCTGGAACCTCATATCTGTATATGCATTATCTTTTCCATATATGATTTTCTGTTCACCTGTTCAGTATTAGAGATCTGTGGCTATATTGTTGAATCACATAAGATCAAAGACTTGTTCTGTCCGCTTCTCTCAATCACGGTAAGATTAATGTGTCAAATGTTATTTTTATGGTTTACAAATCTTTCCCCAGCAACTTTGTATGGACAAAAACCAAGTGAAACTTTTATGCAAAGTCTCCACCTCATTAATCAAGAAATCATATATTGTGCTGACAAAAATGTAGTAAATTATTAGTAATATTATTGATGCATTGATGTTTATTTCCTCTACATTGGACCTGCGTATTGGACTGAATTATATAAAATCCAAATAATTGTTATCTTTAAGGTTGCTCATAGTGTTTTTGATGAATTTATAACAATGTGTTTGTTAAAAAAAAAATATATATATATATATATATATATGTATATATATATATATACGTATATATATATTAATGAAAACGTATATTTAATGAAAATAAACGATAATAAACTCACTTGCAGCTGATCACTGACTCCGCTGCGTCATGTCAGCGTCAGATTCCGCCCACACGTCTTCGTGTATCGGCTGCATCCGGTGCGAACCGGAAGAGAAGACATACACATTGAGGCACGGAGAGACACGTACAAACAATAAGGGTTTCTTGACTGAGATGGCAATGGCTGAATCTAATGTTGGTGACAAAGCAAGACGAATCGGTTGTGACGTGTTATATTCAGCGATATAGTCGATGTTTGTGTCGCTGCTTTAACAGCACGACTCGAGATACATATATATATATATATTTATATATGTTAAGATACGTGACGTGATTCGCGGAGGAAAAACAAGTGGCCCTGGTAATATCCCGGGGATGAAGAGGAAAGCAAGCGCTATGGGAACAAGTGAAAGCCGTGACACCGCCTCTCCTGGGATTAAATTCTCCGCTCGGGCCCAGGTGTATTCAAAGAGCCACGTAAGTGTGTCACGTGTCACTCCAGCCTAGGTTGAGCCCCGCGTTGCCTTCATGTGACAGGAAGAAGAAGAAGAAGAGGAAGAAATGCGTGGAGATGGGTTCATGTTAACCTAATCCCGGATTCCAGTCGAATGTGTGTGTGACTGTGTGTGTGTGTGTGTGTGTGTGTGTGTGAGACCACCACTGCCTCACTCAGAGGAAGCTCATGGTAAGAACGATCCACAGGCCCGTTTGTTCTTTTATACTGCATGGGGAGAGTATAATCTGTAAATGAGAGGCTTTTAAAGCAGGTGGATTATACCTCGCTGACACTGCTTTCACGACATGTTTTGTGACACATTTGTAATTGTGTAGCCTTTACTTGCACCTTGCTTCTTTTTTTCTTGTAGTGTATGGTTATTTTTTCTTTTCTTTATTATTTTTGATTTAATCATAATAATCTGAACATGCAGCTGTCTTATCTCTTCAGGCAGCTGAGAAATTGGTCGCGCTGTCACGTATTTACACATTATTACAACGTATTCAAAGTTGCATTGGGAGTTTATTATCGTCGGTGGATAAAAGGCCATCCGTGTGCCGGGGGCCCTGTCCAAAGGTTCAAAAGGTGTTGATGGTCTTCGTCCAATCATTCGCGCTCTGCGTCCATCTTGTTCCAGTTTGCCTCTCATCTCCCGCTGGAGATCCTGGAGGAGATCTTCCTGAACCTGCCTCCTGCTCAGGTGGTCCACACCTGTCGCTCCGTGTGCCACAGATGGAGAGAAGTGGCCGACAGTGAGTCTTTGTGGCGGCAGAGATGCAGAAGGGAAGCCTATCACCTCCACTCTGACTCCCAGATTCCCAAGGACTGGAGGTTGTTTTACTTCTTGTGCAAGAGAAAGAGAAATCTCATCAAGAATCCATGCGGAGAAGGTAAAAAAAAATAAAAAAAATCCCTTCACTTCACGCTGATTCCCTGCTGAACAACAAATCACCCCTCTTTGTATTCAATAGACAGAATGCTGGGCTGGCAGAAGTTGGAGAACGGCGGTGACAGGTGGAAGGTGGAAGGACTCATGGTGCCGCATCCGGATGAGACGGTCCAGAACAACTTTGTGACCTCTTACACGTGAGTGCCATTCATGGGGTTAGGGCACATTCTGATGATCGAGTCGCCAAAACATCCTCGTGTGCGCTCTGTGCAGGATGTGCAGGAAGACCCAGCTGATTGATCTGGCGACGGAAGGTTACAACCCTTCCTTCATGGACCACTTCCAGCCCCACATCAGGATTTCGGACTGGTGAGAACAGCACCTCTATGTCATTCTTAGACCTCTAATCCCTGGCAGGCATAATCCAGATTTTCCTGTGTGGTGTAAATAAGCTCAGTAATATTACACAAGTACGGGGGCCATAAACTCAGCACAAAGCCCACTACCACGTTCCGAAAAAACGGAAGGTGGGCGGAGCTTCAGAGGAGACGGGTCAAAAGCACAAGACAATATTTGAAAGTGGCCCCAGTCATTAAGCATAGATCGATCTTAATAAAAATCTAAGATTTGTATAAATCCCAAGAAGTACAGCATGAAGAGGCACATGCTATTTTAATTTTTTTTGAAACACAGGAAACAACGTGTCCTACTTGTCTACAAATGTAACTTCACCAGAAATTTAAATCTGAAATCACAATTCAACCTTGAGCTCTGTATTTTTCTGCTGCGTAACCTCAGGTATGCTCCGCGTTGGGACTGCGGCAGCGAGTATGAAATCTGCGTGGAGTTGCTGAATAACAAAAAGGAATCCGTCCACACCTTCGCCCCAGAGACGGTTGTCTTTGAGCAGTGGAACGACCAGAAATGGAACCAGGTATGTCAAAATCGCCACGCTTGAATTAACACAATGTAGGAGAGGCTCAAAGCCCAAAAGGTCCACATCAAAACTTAATCCTGTGTGTGTGTGTTTTTTTTTTAATTTTTTTTAAGATGACCCATGTTTTCAAAAACTACGGCCCAGGTGTGAGATATGTCCGTTTCACCCACGGGGGGAGGGACACGCAGTTCTGGGCAGGATGGTATGGAATCCGTGTCACAGACAGTTGTGTTGAAATTTGTCCAGCAGAGGACAAATAGCTCCGCCTGCCTTTGCCGAGACCGGCGCTGTCAATTATTATAATAATATATTTTTTTTTTACATGGTTCAAGAAATGTTCAACGTAATAATAATAATAATAATAATAATAATAATAATAATAATAATAATAATAAAATAAATAAAAAAATCAATACCCCTCAATGTCACATGTGTACATATGTATAATTGAAAAAGTTCCCAGGGAAGATCTTTGACTTTGTATTATATGAAGTAGGGCGGCCATTTTGGAAGTAGAGTCCGTAGTTGCAATAAAACAAAAACACTTGAAACCCAAAAAAAGCATTTAAACCCTGGTGTCATGCGGGGAAGTCTAAGCCATGGAAAGCGCCAACGCAGCTTTGAAGGCTGGTTGTAATACAATGTGTGTGTGTGTGTGTGTGTGTGTGTGGGGGGGCATGGCTTTGTGGGGCGATTGTGTGTTTGCTGCTTCTGTAACACTGTATATACTATATATCTCTGCCACGTGTACATGATCATGCTGAAAATGTAAAATACTATATATTTTTTTCCATGTTAAATGTGTAACAAATGTTTTTGTTTTTTTCCCCCCCCCTTGGTCGTCCACCACAAACGTTGTGTATTGACCACACGTGCAAAGTGTTTGAAGTTAGGTTTATTCATAATACTGTTTTTTTTTGGTGATCTTTTATCACAGGCGAAATACAGTACAACTTGGATGTCAAATTGAATAAAAATCATACAGTCCCCAAGAAATGTGTGGTGTTCCTGGTGCATGGGGTCTCCGCAATAATGCACACACACGTTTCCAGCCTATAAGTAGATTCTCACTATATTTACATGTCAAATTCAGTAAAATGCAAATAATACTCGTTCAGTGGTCTCACCTTTCATAACCGTCACGTTGTTGCTATTTGTGACGACGCTGCCGCGAAGCAACAAGTACGTTGGGTTCATAAAATAAAGGAGCCCGGGGGGGGGGGGGACGTCACCTGACGTTTTTAGCTGCGAGCTCACAAGAAAGAAATCGGTGCTCGTCTTCTTTAGTCTGTTGTTCCTTAAACCGACAGGGACTGAGAAAAACGACTAACAATGGAATGTTCACGTGTTTTTTTTTGTGTGTGTGTGTGTAAAATTCAACCCCCGCTTATTTCCTTTTACTTAATTTTTTTTCTTTTCGTCAGTGGCGTCAATTTATTTTTTTATTTTTTATTTTTTTCCGAGTAAACTCCAACTGTTCAGTACAACAGAGCTTACCCTAGAAATGTCAGATTGCGTCAAGTGTCTTTAGATCTTTCGGGGAAACGACGTTTCCACTGACGCACGCACACACACTCACACACTCTTTCTAACCCTTTTGGAAAATTGTGTCGAGGGGGGGGGTGGAAAAAGAAAAAGAAAAAAAAAGAGACCCAGAACAAATACTTGAGCGCCACCAAGACTACAGCTGGGTTTCGATGGCCGCAGACTTGCGTGATGGAAAATGACTAAAAAATGCAATCTCACTAACCCTCCATGACAAGATTGTGCTTGTACACTTTGATCCACCAACATTTCATAATCAATTCTTCTGCAACAGCACCTCGGCAAAAAAAAGAAAAAAAAAAATCAACTCTACTCAATGGGGACTATTATTAAATCTGGCCTGCACTTAAGTGGATATACTTTACGCCTTCAGTGTGGTCATTGCGCAAGAGACCGTTTTCGGTGGAATCAAATCTTCAACCAAAAGCGTCGAATGTTACTCGGGTAGCTTAAAAAAAAATAAAAATAAAAAGTGGTGTTCAGCACATGGACTATGCACGTGGGCTAATTCAGTCGGAAGACAAATATTTCATGACTCCTCAAGCCGCCTCGGGAACGGGCTCGTAGAGGAAACAGCTTCGGTACTGTTAACCTAGGTTTGGAAAGTGACTTTCGGAGAAAGGCCGTGACGGAACTTAGAGCAGAACGCATTTGCGTCTTTTCTTAGGTTCGGGGGGCTCCAGGGCAGCCAGTATTGCCTCATCAAACACATTCTTTAACCCTTTCTGTGGAAAACAAGAGACGGGAAATATTCAAAACAGAGCGGTGAGACATCAATACAAATGAACATCTTCCGGGGGAACGGAGGGCAAAAAAAAAAAGCTGAGGAGAAATGGAGCGGGCACGATCAAAATGTTTCCTTTATTCAAATGACATACACAAGACTCTGCTCGTGATCAGGGCGTCTGATTGAAGACAAAAGCCCGCGGGAGTCACGGACGCTGCGGGGCCCACCGTCCCCAGACAGAATTGAGCTTAAATGGCTGAAGTATTGAAATGAGTTAGACATTAAAAGCAAACTGTCTGGCGCAGTTGCACAGAGAGAGAGAAACTCATGATTGGCACTTTTGTCATATGAGGCAGCATCCATAATGGTGACCAGGTCAAGTGCGGGGGAAAACAAAACGGAAAGCAGGCATGAAACGCGAGGGTTTCATTTAACGGGGCACAACGTTGTTACGTTTAAAAGAGCATTGTGGTTATTTTTCTTTGTTTTAGTGACGAGACATCTCTTTGCAACGAGAAAGCAGCAGACGATCAAGAGGCAAAAGCGCAGAAAGGCCCGAAGACATCAGAACAAACAGCACTTTCTCTTTCTCTGCGTTTCGGGGGGCTCTAAAGCGGCGAGGATAGCCTCGTCAAATACGTTCTTCAGTCCCCGCTACGGAGAGAGGAGGAGAGACAGGCACACGACAAAGAGTTAGACGGAGTTGGAAGCCAAGAGCTGTTAGCAAGAGACAAGGAGAAGCGTTCCCACCACCCCGGTTAGGAAACGGTTAAAACAACCACCGGCCCGGCCCCTCCGAGTGTTGCATGATGGGAAAACCTTACCTGTGTCAGGGCCGAGCACTCGACGTACTTCACCGCCTTGAGGTCACGGGCCAGCTTCTCCGCCGTCTCCGGGGTGATGGGCTTCTGTTTGTTCTTGGCCAACTTCTCCACGGTGGAGGGGTCATCGCGCAGGTCAATCTGAGTGCCCACCAGCAGGAACGGGGTCTTGGGACAGTGGTGAGTTATTTCAGGGACCCACTAGAGGGGGGGGGGGGGGGAAGGGACAAAAAAAACGACAGACAAACATCATCAAACCAATGATGCCACATGTTGGATATTTGGCATGCAATTATTCAGCTATGTATATATAATATATATATGGTGGCCATGTTTCCGAGCCCGTTATTTATTCATGTTCTCTTTCACATGTGACTTAATGTCCTCACATGCTTTTCCTGGATATCAGGCTACAAACGTCTCGGTGGTGCCTGAAGACAGAAGCCGCGATGAAGATAAGTATCAAACTGCAGCAAGAGCTTACTCATCGTGTCTACGACGTGCCATGTGTGGTGAACGCTATGTTCTACGGCCTCTGGTTTGCCCTTATATGGGTCCTTCCTCCGGAGCATACCAAACCATCTGCCTTTCACATAGGAATCAAGCGACATTATTGGGCCCAATAGTTTGGCCGCATAAAAAGAGTTCCCTGATCATTTACCAAGACAACACAAAGTACACACAACCTGTCCATGGCATCGAGAACTAAACTGCTTCACTACGGATTTAAAAGTGGACGCGCAGATTGAGAACAGATACATGGAGCGCATTTATGGCCACATTCATCCCTAGATACACAATCATACAGAGCGTCTATACCTCACACTTCTCCATCACACATTCCTTTCACACACTGCCCAGACAGTTGTCAAGGGCAACTTGGGATTCAGTGTTTTGCCCAAGGAGCCAGGGGCTTAACAACCCATCCTCTGATTATTGGAAGACCGGATGACAAAACGTACAAATTGACTAAAGCACAAAAAAAACAAAACATGCATGCATTTCTCCCTGTGAAACCTATCCATACCACGTAATACTGTCGCACGGCTATTATTTTATTATTTTATGATGGAGAGCAGAGTGTTGTCTGGAAGGTATAAATCATTTTAAATTGCGGGTAGCGGTGTCAGATCTGATTTGCAGGTTGGCAACACCACTTACTTTAGATAAACAGCAAGCTCACCTTTTCTTTCACGTTCTCAAACGAGGAGGGCGAAACAGTTGAGAAGCAGACTAAGAAGACGTCGGTCTGTGGGTAGCTTAGTGGTCGTAACCTGTCGTAATCCTCCTGACCTACAGAGAGAGGACACAGGAAGGTACTGTGGGACAGGAAAAAAAACACAACAACATTCTTATTGAATGACCACGTCTCACTAAACCTACCTGCTGTATCAAATAAGCCGAGGGTGTAAGGTTCCCCCCCGATCATCACAGTTACTGCATAGTTGTCAAACACCTGGGGGGGGGAAAGAGCCAGAACGTGAGTGAGGAGGTTTGTGTCGCTTTGTTGACTGTTGCGGTGCGTTCCGCATCCGATGGTGTCAAGACACAGACTTACTGTAGGAACATACTCGGAGGGGAACTTGTTGGTGGTGTAGGAAATCAGGAGGCAGGTTTTACCCACGGCTCCATCACCCACCACCACACACTTGATAGTCTGCATCTCTGCTTCTGAATGGTAACAAGTGAGCTGCAGAGAGGGGATTGCATCGTATTATGGTGGGAAAAAAAACAAACATACAACACCACCTACACAATTGCTCAGATTGATTTGAGTTCATTTTAAGAACAGCAGGCTTGATGATGAGAAACGCGCAACGGCGGAAGATCAAAAAACTGGTTTCTGGTGTCACACCCAAACACCAATATGAGCTGGAGGCTAACGCTAGCTAATGACAACGTTACTGACAAGCTGCTTACTTTTAAATGTAGTATTCACTTAAACATGTGAAAATAAACGAACGTGAACGTTAGCTAATCAACGCCATATCTTTCAACAACTGCTATATAGTAATTAAAACGAAAAGAATTACCAGCGACAATCTAAGCTAACCCCACCAATCATTACACAATGCTAGCTAGTTAGCCAGTTAGCGGCCGGACGGCTAACGCCGCCTTGTCAACGAAACGCTGCCAGCTAACGGACATGTAGTATGGAAACTAAAGTGAGAACCCGTCGTTTTCTAGCCAAGCACACAAACAAATGTAAGGAGGTGTTGGAGCTCCGTACCAGCGACCCTCCGTGCCTTTTCTACCCTTCTTAGCAGAATGTGTCGCCGGGCGTTGGCACCAGCGACCCTCGGTTCACTAGCTCCGCCACCACCTCCATCAAGCTGGACAGCACCATCCCGGAGCTTCCCCTTCAAGGTAAAACATCCGGCATGCGCAAAAAAACTCTCACATGACACGTTACACGGCATATGTACAAGCATAAAGAAATAAACATAAATCTGAAGTTATTGATCCAATTATTCCACTCTTAATGTGTTTTAAAATGGAAATTCTAGTCAAGATTTAACGTGTGTTTCAATCAGTTGCTTTTACTTTGAATTCCTACAGCCTATGGTTATGTCGGTTGTTTTGACGCAGGCTGAGGCTGCAGATGTGGTGACGTCACCTACTCAGGACCCAAATAATAATAATAATAATAATAATAATAATAATAATAATAATAATAATAATAATAATAATATATGGTTATTATTATTATTATTATTATTATTATTATTATTATTATTATTATTATTATTATTATTATTATTATTATTATTATTATTATTAAACACCACGTTAAAATGAAGAGAATCCAGCGTAGATTCGACCACGAACTTGACACAAAACAAAGACAGATTGGAATCCATTTTTAAAATGGATTGCAATCTTTTTGTTTTAAAGGGTATTTAAAGGGTTTGCGGTGATCCTGGAGTACACGTTTGGTTGACTGATGATTGTTGATATCCAAAGTCCATTAATGTGTCTCTGTGTGTCCTGTTATAGTGTGTGAACTACTGCATAGTTACAGGTGTGAAGGCAATTTATTTACTAAACCACCAGGTGGCACTAAAGATCTACCTGTCACAAGACACAATATGTTTAACTTCAAAATTATATATTTTTGTATTATGTATTTCTGCAGTTCTCTTTGTCATGTTGAGCTTGTGTGTGTGTGTGTGTGTGTGTGTGTGTGTGTGTGTGTGTGTGCAGATTTTCTTTTGCATTATAGATATCTAGGCCATTAGATCTTTATTGGTTATTATTTCTAAATGACAGGTACTTGCTTTCTCAATGACTGTATCTATTACAGCGGATAGTATGTTTTGATGAGAAATATAAATATAGTTTTAATACAATATATATATATATATATATATATATATTTACAATTGACTAAAAGTAGTATTATACACGTAGATATACTTCATTACACATAAATCGCTTTACATGACACAGCGGGGTCTGAATGATCTAAATTGTATTTCCAAAAGCGATTTTGTCCTTTATGGGACTCCGTTTATGTGTTATGCCATTGCTCCACAAAAACAGTAACGTCACTGCATTTCAATGTGCCAGGCCTTTTTTTACTGCAGAACTTGCAAAAAAGGCGTTTTCTCTGGAAAAAATTGACCTTCACATAAGGAGATTCAAGATTCAAGCATTTATTGTCAAGCATACAATTTCTTATTATGCTGTCCACTCTCAACGCCATTAAGAAGAATAAGAATAGCAATAAGAACGAAAAACAATTAAAATAACAAAAAAAAAAAAAAAGTCAAGAAGTTAAGTAAATAAATAAGTAAATAAGTCGACTAAGTGATTCCCCAAGTGAGCCCATGTGATAAACGTGTTGGAAACCATCAATTTGCTAATACATTTAAATCGCCTATTTTGGTTTGGGTCTGTGCCGGTCTGGGTTTTTTTTTCGAGCGCCCCTGTTCCTGCTGCGAATGGTCCTCAAGCTCAAGTTATAGATTGACTGGTCAACTGTGCCAGTCTCTTTTACATTTGTTCTCATCTCTCGGCGTGCAAAGTCCATCTGTCCACATGTCGGACGTTAAACCACGTAAACCTCCCCCATGGTTCATTCTAAAAGCAAAGGCCAATCAAATATTGGTGGTAGACGTGTTTTTTTTCTTTTTTTCTGTGTTGTTATTTGCAACACGTGGTGGCAGAGTTGTGTCTCAATCAAAACTTCATCCCTATGACCGTAGAACTGTTTTAATTATGTACACTTCCCTTGACACATGACAAACTGCATGCCACAAAAAAAACAAAACATAAAACAATATGAAAACAAAGGATTATAATTCAGAACGAAAAAAAAAAAAAAAAAAGTCTCTAATATAGAAAGGATATTGGCCAGGGCTAAAACACTCATTCTCATTGCATTGTACATTTTTAAAACCGAAAGTTATTTAAATCAACATTGAATGTGATTTAAAAAAAAAAAAAAAAAAAAATTCAAAGTGTGACCTCTTAAAGTAGAACACTATCCACTTGACACCATGATATTTCCGGTGCAGTAAAAGTACATGACCGGTGTATATTTTGGGAGGTTTTGGGTCAATCACCTGGAGTCTCGGAGGGCAAATCTTCGCCACCCACAGAAGCAGGACGAGACCCCTCAGCTGTTCTCCTCTTTCTGTTCCGTCTTGGCAGTGGAACCGCCACCCTCCGCCGGCGGTTCCTCCACCATGGCCGACTTTTTGGACGTTCCTGTGGGTTCGCAGAGGGGGGAAGAAGAAAAAAGAGATGACGGGGGTGGAAAACGCAGCGCCCGTGCGGAGGGGGTGGCCTGACGCCGTACCTGTGAGGTAATTGCTGTGCATGCGATGGAACACCAGGAGACCGATGAAGAAGATGAAACCCAGGCAGGCGGTTATCATCCCACACAACAGGAAGCTGTAGCTGCCTTCTGTCTGGATGATCTAAAGAGGAGGTCGTGACGTCAAACTGGGCTCGGTCCCGCCACCATAATCCTATTGGACTTTTTTTTTTTCCTACACCAGGTATCCTGGGACTTACCGAGCCAACCAAAAGCTGCATCACCATCTCTCCCAACCCCGCGCTGGTCACCAGGACGGAGGTTGCACATCCTGCAAAAAACGAAATAAATAGTGGATGAATAATAGCCGGGTTTTGGTTTCATTTGGTTTTTTTCAACCCCTTCATTATACCCTGGTAGTCCAGGATGTCTTCGGTGTAGGAGAGCATGCAGGGGAAGATGCTGCTGAGGAACAGGCCGCACAGGCATGTGCCAACAAACAAAAAGGTGCTGCTGGTGTAGAAAATGAGCAGCATCAGCACCGTGACGATGGCCCCGGCCTGTAGGAGCGGAACAAAGAGAGGGTAGGGTGGATTTAGGGAAACAGAGCTAGGGTCTCCGCTATAAATCGACGGCACTCACCAGGTTGATCATGAGCAGCCTCACAGGCTGGAAACGGTACGACAGAGGGATGGACAACAGGCGTCCGGCGGTGATGGCGGCCCAGAAGATACTGGCCAGGTAACCCGCCATCTTGTGAGACAGAGACATGGGTGGCGTCACGGCGTAGGTGTAGACGAAACCAGCGTACGCACCCTGAAACGGAATAGGAAAAAAAAAAACGTAAAAAGGGGGGCGGGGCACCTGAGCGAGGTGGGACCTCGTTTGTTTGTTCCTTTCACTCACCACGATACCGTCGGTCATGAAGAGCACCATCCCACCCAGCACATGAATCATGAAGAAGGACACTGGCAGGCCGCGCAGGTTACCGTTCCGGCAGCAGCTGAAGATATCCCCGTGACCTGTCACATGTTGGATATTCAAAGAAAGCACGCACGGCTCATTTTGAATGGTGACTTTTTTTCTTTTTTTTTTGGTACCTCCTGCTTCCTGTTCCTTCTGCTCCGCGTCCGGGCCCTCGGCCCCCTGTTGGTTCTCCATGGCCAGTTCGTCTTTATCCAGGAGGCGAGGAGTGCCGCTGGGGCAGCACGGGATGAGCTGCTCGCGATACATCAGGAACAGGACGGCCATGGGCACGGGCAGCTGAGGATGCACGTGATGAATGGGGATCAGTTTTCTTTTTTTTTGCCACTCGTGTCATTTCAACAGACCAGGCTCTCTAAATCTGTGCCGTACGTTAATCAGGGCCATGATCCAGAAAGCGTAGTGCACCGTGGACTCCTCCCCTCCCTCGTGGGCCGGGAGGCTCTGAGTGAGGTTGTGCTCCGCCATGGGACTGTTCCTCAGCATGTTCCTGAAGTGATGCATGATCTCCGTGCCGTTCCCCGTGTGATTCCCGCAGCCCGTCTCGGAGAGGAAAGGGTCCGCGATCAGCGGGCTCACCAGGGCCCCGAACCCGATGAAGAAATGCAGAGCCTGGAAAAATAGCTTTTCTCAAACAGGACTGGATCCGAACCTGATAACATTGCCCCACGGAGCACAGGGTCTGCAAAATCCATTCGTTTTATTTCGCTATATTTGAAGAAATACAACAAAAAAATATGATATATATATAATTCAAAGTACAAAGAAAAAAAAAAAAGGAAATCCAGAAAAATATGATATATATATAATTCAAAGTACAAAGAAATAAAAAAAAAGGAAATCCAGAAAAATATTATATATATATATATATATATACAGTATATATTTCTTCAAATATAGAGAAATAACAAAGTAGGATTTTGGAGCTATATATACGTATGTCGTCGGTGTCTTTCACCTGCAAAAACACAGCCGAGTCCTTTTGATAGATGGTCACCAGTTGGATGTTGGCGATGGTGTCGATGATGCCCATGGCGAAGCCGGACACGGCCATGGCGATGGCCAGCAGCAGGACGCTTTTGCACAGGGGGATGATGGCAAATATGACCGAGATGACGAGGGCGGAGACAAACAAGGCGGCCAGGGAGCTGAACAACCTTGGAGCAGGAAAAGAGACACACACACACACACCAGTGGCATTTTAGAGGTATTATTATTAAGTCATTTCCCCCCGTTGCGAGGTGGTCCTACTTACGTGCGTTTGAAGACGCCGCCCACAGAGCTGCCAATCAGCAGGCAGAACTGCTGGGCGAAGAACACCCAGGTGATCTGGCTGAGCGTGGAGTGGGTCTGACATTGCAGGTCCAAAATGGTGGGTCCCAGGAAAGCGATGCAGAGTCCGAAGCTGAAGAACACGCTCCAGTAGGTCAAGGTGTGATGGAGGTTCCTTTTGAACAGAGTCACAATGCGCTGGTCCAGGAACATTTTGGCCACGGAGAAGATCGCTTGAAATCAGAGGAGCAGATTTTTTATTTGTATTATTTGCCACTACACCAACAATCTCAAAATGTCCCAGCAGCCCAGGGAAGGTTTGCGGATGCTGGCGGCAGTGCAATGACCTTCTGCGTCTCATTTCCAGCTTTTATTTCCCTCCTCTTTGCATTGCTCAAGAAGGAAAAGGATGTCCCCCGGAGTTAATGGGTGAAGCGGAGGATCTTCCAACAATAATATGCCGATTTGAGTCGTGTCAATGATTGGCGATGAAGAAAAAAAAAAAAACATTAAGAAAGCAAGCAGAGTATGTTGAAATGCCACCGCAAGGTGTGCGTTCCCTCTGTCGTGGTGCGTCCAAACCCATCAATGTGCAATTCAGGAGGGGATGGTGGACAAATGTTCTTCTTCTCTCAGACGGTGGGACATTCTGCCACGTTGCTCCAGACCGAAATATGTATATGATAATATCCTTATGTCCATAATATTCTATTGTAATATTCTGGCCTGTGGGATTTCCCCACTGGTGCCGGTTTGAGACGGCCACAGGTTGAGAGGGCTTTCAGGGATTTATTATATATAATATTGTATGTTAAATGATGATGATGGGGGGGGGCGCGTTATCTAACTTGACTCTTTTGGAGATAGATCTTAATAACTAATCCCCGCCATTGCACAGAAGAAGCAAAGCCGAACTGGCTGTGTCTCCAAATATGGGCTTCCGTCAATATGGTAATAGGGGAGGCGAAAAGAAAAATCTCACCCAAAACATCATTATTATGTGGATATATATTTAAACATTTTATGATATTGTCAAATAGACCTTTCATATTGTATATATAGATATAGATATAAATAAAAATATCTATCAAGAAAGAAAAACAAATCTAGCTCCCTCATCTCCTGGTTTTTCCTGCTACAGTCAGATTCACACACTCTTCGGATCTGAGCGGCGTAACTGATTCGCCAACGTCCTACAAGGTGAAGATGTGGGTCAGGTACTAGACCTGGAGGGAAAAAAAAAAAATAAAAAATCATGTGTTGATACAGCAGGCATTCATTAACGTGCGCTTCCTCCCGTGGAGATGGAGCAAGACCAGTTGACTTCTTCAGGTAATTGTCAACTAGCGTTATCGTGGAGATGTGTGAGCAGGTGTTAACAATCAACATCAGCTTCTGGTCACAGAGGTAGGACATCCATTTTTGTTTTTTGTTTTTTTTTGTCCCAGAGGTCAGATGTGGTACTCCAAGTGTAATACTCCCTCTATTTAATAGAAGACGGAGAAAAAAACACAATCGTTGAAGATTTAGATATTGTTCAAAAATGAAAAAATCGGAAGAAGATCTGACCCTGAGCTTCAGTTGAAAAAAAAAAAAAAAAAGTATTTGTCTGTCGTTGCCCAAAATGCAGAGACAGAGGTAAAACATTAAAAAAAATGTTTTACTGTGAAGACAGGTGAGGAGAAAAAAGTCATGGTCAGTTAAAAAAAAAACACACAAACTCAGGAGAGAAAGGAAAAGTGGAGAAAATAAGTCACTGCAAAACAAGCAGAGACGTTTTTTGTTTTTTTTTTATTGGCAGGGGTGAGTGCTTACACGAGCAGCAGGTGAGTCTCGTCGGGAAGTTCCCGCCCTCAGGACACACACAACCGACGTCGTCGTGACTCACCACTAGATGGCGAACTAGTTCAACCGACGTGCGGGACCAAATGAATCAGGTTCGCCTCCATTGATCTAAAAATACCACTGAAGTGCTGACGAAGAATTTTGCAATGGAAAATAATTCACATGCAACAATATGGGGGCGTTAGCATGTTTTTTAATTGAACATTCCCTGTTTGTTGGAAGTACAAAATGACCACGACTGAATGTGCTCCGAGCATATTCCTTCTTGCTCTCCCACTCAGGGCAGCCCCCCCCCCGCGAAGAGACCTCCGTGAGGGTTTAAAGTGGACAAAAGCGCCGTTGCCTCTGCTCGTCCTCCCTCTGTCTCATCTCCATAGGCTGACATTTAGCCAACTTTCAATCAGAGGCCTGAATGTGAGCGGAATCATAATCGGACGGTTCTATTTTTAAGCCGGGGCTCGCCCTCCTCCGGCGCGGCTGCTTTATCAATACTCTGTGTTTCTGTAAGCTCCTGTGCACTTACGGGGCAAAGCGCGCGCACGCGCGGACCCACACACGCGCACACACAAGCCCCCCACACACATGCACACCCACACGCACCCACCCACACACACTCAAACACACACCCCACACACACACAAACACACGCACACACACAAGCATGCAGGCACCCCCCCCAAACACACAAACACACGCACACGCACACGCACACACACACACAACCCCCCCACACACCCCCCCCCACACACACGCACGCACGCACCCCCCCACCCACACAAACACACGCACACGCACACACACAC
>JAFBJU010000612.1:955546-988162 GCA_016785305.1 Colistium nudipinnis
GCGCACACACACACGCGCACACACACACCCCCCCCACACAAACAACCCCCCCCTACACACACGCACACGCATCCACCCACACACACACAAACACACACCCCCCCACACACACAAACACACACACAAGCACGCACGCACACACCCCCACACACTCACACCCACACACACGCACACAGGCACACACACCCAGCCCTGTTCGATTGAAGTGCTGTAAAAAGCCCTGGATTACATGTTCAAAGACAACACGCTGTCCGATTGATATGTTGAGCAACGCTTGTTCTTTTTTTTGTTGGACAAAAGTCAAATATTTGATCATTGAAATCAAATATAGGTTTAGGTTCAGTGAAGCATTGATTTGCTAAAGCTGATGATGATGGTGAGTGGGCCATGATGATTATTGATGATTATTTCCTTGCACCGATCGAAACAGTTTCCGTCAAATTGTGAAAAAACGTCACTTTTTATTTTCCCCTCAGGAACTTCTTCTAGGTCTGTTAGGCTCCAAATCACCAAAGCTAATTTTCTGGCATGTGAAAACCTAATTGGCAGTTAACATGATTCAAATTCTTACTTTTTTGTCATATCGGCTTCAAAGATATTCAAATAAAATGCTTTCGTTGTAAAATGAGTGGCCAGAGAATGATCCGCATGTCATTAAATAGAAATGATTACCCTCTGGAACCCATATATTGAAATGAACATAAAAGTCTATCAAATAAAATATATATATATATATGTACTGTATACAAAGGCAAGTCATGAGTTCAAAACCCCCACGGATAACAGATACTGGTATAGAACCCCCCCCCCCCCGAAGGAAACATGGCATGTAGCTGTCTGGTCAAATGTTGTTTGTACACACATTCGGACACAGGAAACACAGTGGTGATTTATTCTTCTTCTATCCTGAGATGTCTGTTGCCCCCCCCCCCCCCCCCCCCCCCCCCCCCCCCCCCCCCCCCCCCCCCTCCCATCATGCCTCACACCGTCCTGGAGAGCCGGGCAGTGATGCGTGTCTCGGTGAAACCTGGTGAATAGTAATGAACCGAGCCTGTGTGTCTATTTGAGGAGGGGAGGCGAAGGCGAAGGGTGTGAGGGTGGGGAGGTGGAGGAGTGGAAACAGGGCTCCTCTTGCGGCGCTGACGCAGTACACACACGCACGCACGCGCAGGCACACGCACACACACACGCACGCACGCACACACCCAGACACACGCACGCACGCGCAGGCACACGCACGCACCCAGACACAAACACACTCAAATACACACGCACGCACACAAACACACACAAACACACACGCACACACCCAGACACACGCACGCACGCGCAGGCACACGCACACACACACACGCACGCACGCGCATGCATACGCACGCACCCAGACACAAACACACTCAAATACACACGCACGCACACACCCAGACACAAACACACACGCACACATCCAGACACAAACACACGCACACAAACACACACGCACACACCCAGACACAAACACACACACACACACAGTGACTGACAAGACGTGTGTTTGTGTTCCTTCTGTACATGATCCGTGTGCCACTGCTCATTAGCCATCCTGACCTCGCCAACGTGACATCACTCATTAAAAAAAAAAACTTCAGCAAACTGTGTCTTTATGCTTAATTAATACAGTATCACAACAGCCACCTCCAACACACACACACACCACAACACAAACACAGAGAAGGGAGGGGGGCGTGTGAGAAAAGGGGGGGGGGGGGGGGGGGGGGGGGTGTAAGTGAATGTGACTCAGAGTAGGAGAAAAACAGCACCTGCTGTCTTCATCCCAGAGTCACCAGGCGAAACAGCACTCAGTGATGGACTATCAGGAGGACAAAGACAGGGGGGGGGCGAGAGAGAGAGAGAGGGAGAGAGAGAGAGAGAGAGAGAGAGAGAGAGAGAGAGAGAGACAAACTATGGTCCTGCCATCGGTGAAGCCACTGAGAATTTAAAACTCTCAAATTCCCAAAACTGTGTGAGGGGTCTCAAAAAAAAAACTCAATGCGTGTGTGTGTGTGTGTGTGTGTGTGTGTGTGTCACTCCCAGAAAGAAAGAATACGAGTGTGTAGATGATTAAACAAAAGAAATATACCAACGTTTGGGGGGCGCGTCTGCATAAAGCCCGGGGAGAAGTGGACTGGAATATTCAGCAACTGGCTCCAAAGATCAACTGGAGTGCCAGGACTGAATGGAAAGGGACAAACACAATGGGCAACCCCCCCCCCCACACACACACACACACCACCACCTCAGCGCCTCTTTTATCCCTCTCCATCCAGGACCCGCGGGCACTCTGCCAACTCCCCATCTTAAGGACTCATTCAAAGAAAGCCAGAGGAAAAAAAAAGAGACTTGTTCACAATCAGGAGCCATTCTTTAGCAGTCTCTTGTTTTGTTTTTTTTTTGGTTTTTTTTCTGTCCCTCCTTTACATTTCCCACATGAAGAGGGATTTCTGGTTTGCTGCTTTTTTTTTTCTCCTCCGACCTGGCATCTGAGGAGAGAAGAGGGGAGACGGGCAGGCGGAGGCGGAGGAGAAGAGGAGGAGGAGGAAGGAAGCGGAGAGGAGGGGAGGAGAGGAGGAGGAGGAGAGGTAGAGAGGAGGAGAGGAGGAGAGGAGGAGAGGAGAAGAGGAGGAGGAGAGGTAGAGAGGAGGAGAGGAGGAGACAGGAAGCGCAGTGGAGGGGAGGAGGAGGAGGAGGAGAAGAGGAGGAGAGGTAGAGAGGAGAAGAGGAGAGGAGAAGACAGGAAGCGCAGAGGAGGGGAGGAGGAGGTGTTTCTTGAATTGCCATTCACATAACGTTTGGTCCGATTTTTGGGGTTTGAGAGTATTCTCTCTCTCTCTCTCTCTCTCTTTGCTAGTTTTCATTCTGCTTTCACCCTCCCCCCCCCCCCCCCCCCCCCCTCCTCCTTCTCCAGCCCCCTGCTCGCGTAGTAACTCCTCCCCCCCTCTGCTACCCATTGTCTCTCCATACAGTTTCAGTCTGAGGGGATGCCATACTGGTTCCAGGGAGGGACGCAGGAGAGGCAGAGCAAGGAGGTAAGAGTCCGTTTTTGAATACCGTATTCCGGCTGCCGGCCCACAATGCACGTCACCGTCACTTTGACAAGTGTGAAGGGGAGCTGGTGAAGGAACAGAAAAAAAATTGCAGTTTGCTCTCCTCACGTCTGACAGTGAGCGGAGGAAAAACAACTTCAGGGATGCTGTGGAGCTTCACAGTGTGGTGCGCAGGGTGTTTTTTTTTGGTGGTGTAGTCTGCCGGTGGAAGGTGTGGAGGTGTGATTTTCCACGGTAGCGCCAAAGGACGTTTTCCGAACGTCATCCCAAGCCATTCGAAAACATCTGGCCACCCATGACGGGCCGCGTTGGTTCCCAGCAGAGAGGCCACCGTGGCCCACGCTAATCCTCCCTGTGGCTGAGATTCACCTTCTTGTCTGGAAAAGGTCTGACACAGGGGCTTTACTCATTTATGCGGAGACATGCGTGAGCACAGGCTCCCAGGAGCTCAGTGGTGCCTTTGACTTTTTTTTTTTTTTTTTTTTTCAAACCTGAAAAAAAAACCAACCAAACAAACAAAAAAAAAACACTTTCCACTGGTCAGTGGCAGAATGAGCGGAATACACAGCGCCAGGCCTGTGGGATTCGAACCCACAACCAGGTTAATATCGCTTTCGATGAACGTTAGGACGTCTCATCAGAAACAGGTGCATGGAGAAAAAAAAAGTGGAGGAGGCTAGCGGTGGTTCTCAGCCGTGGACAGTTGCAGTACAGGAAGCTTTGTGTGCTTGTTCAGAGCTGAAAAAAAAAGAAAAAAGGGAGGCTGTCTCAATGGGGCTTTTGTTGTTTGAGTTGGAGACGGCGAAAGCCCAAGAAACACTGACGGACAAATACCTGGCCCCTCTGAGCCTCAAATACCTCAGCAATGCACTTGATACAAAGTCAACAAATGCCTCCTCTGTCCTCTGTAGTAGCCCCCGTTTCCTCCCGGTCCACCAGCTTTCCCTTTTTTTCTTTTTTTTTTGGTTGTTTTTTTTTTCCTTCATGTTTTCCTAAAGGCTACTGTTTTCTGAGCAGACATCTGGGTGAGCGGATTTGGGCCCCCGCAATAGCTCCGAGTGCAGAGTCCCCGCTCACCGAGGGCCTGAAAATGGGTGCAGAGCACTGCCAACGGTTTGGTGGGCCGCGCTGTGGTGGTGCCCGCTTTGCTCTCGACTCCATTTCCGCTTGAAAAGGTTGAAAAAAGTCAGGCGAGGAAGAATAAGGTTGTTTCAGGCCCCAAAAGAACAGCATGAGTTTATATCTGCAAAAAAAAAAAAATGTGGGTTGTGAATAAAAAAAAAAAAAAAAGTGCCCAGCTTTCCTGTGCTCAGTGCCTGAATTGAAATGCTGAGGTAGCCCCCCCCCCCCCCGCCGACCACGATTTAAAACTGGCATTTTTTTTCATCAAAGAGTGCTCTGCCAAAAGCCCCAGAGGAGCCCCAGCAGCTCGCAGGATGCCGCTGTGAGATTCAAGCATCGATATAGGGGGGGGTCAATTTATTTTAGACCGTACTGGGAGAAATTCAATTTCTACCGTCTAAAGACAGTTTCACTCGCCTCCCCCGGGCCCCAGCAGTTTCTTGACTTAATTATTCATGCGGATGTGAGTTTTGAATCCTGAATGCGGTCTGCAACATGCCCCCCCCCCCCGCCCCTTCAGCTCTGACTGTGTATTTGTGTTCTACTTTCAACTGCGTATGCGTGACCGATTTGGGGATTTTGTGTGATGGTGGTTCCAAATCAAACCACGACTGTGTCTTATGGCTTTCTATTCCTATGTGAGTTCTCTCTGGCATGTCATGTAGGGTCCAAAGCCATTGGATACACAGTGGGCCGTCAACAGAGGGTCAGAGGTCGGACGTTATGATACAGCGTTATTTTACTCAACTCAACGAACGACACCATCCGAGTTACCTGGGTTTCCCATATAAAAGTTGTGACGCAGCAGATGGTTGGGGGAAAGGAAACAGCGTAACTGTTGGTTACTTTTAAGTGGAAGCTGGGGATTGATTTGAATCCACGCCTGGGGGCACCTGTGAGGCGGAACCCTTGTTGGTTAAAGGGTAACTCCCGCCCGACACCGTTCCCCCTCAGCAGCTCGGCGCTCTCATTTCTCTACGTTCGCTGTGGACGGTACAACCAGTGGCGAATTCAGAGATGGTTCATCGAACAGGCTGCGGGACCATCTGAGCCACCTGTTGGTTACTTTTAAGTGGAAGCTGGGGATTGATTTGAATCCACGCCTGGGGGCACCTGTGAGGCGGAACCCTTGTTGGTTAAAGGGTAACTCCCGCCCGACACCGTTCCCCCTCCGATTGGAACTGGAAGGCAAAACCCCTTCCAATTCGGAAATCCATACCACAAACTACAGCGATGCATTGTAACTGACCCCGAAAGAAAAATAGAATCCTATGTCTGTGCTGTATTTTAATAACACAATGGGGGGGGTGTGTGTGTGCGTGTGTGTGGGGGGGGGGGGGGCAAGTGTTGCTGTGATTTCTTTCTGCAGTACACTTCAAATGTATTTATGCCGCAAACAATGTTTTTTTTTTCTGTTGCCTCTAATTACCCTGGTAGCATTTGGGTGGTTGCTGAGTAGTGCAATTAAAGAGAAATATCATTTAATATCACAACATTCACAGCTGGAAAGTGTGAACGCTTATCAATCGTGTATTTCAGCTTCATTTTGTGATCGAACCCGCTTCGGCCTTATTGTGTTGGGAGACCACAGGACTCCCTTCCAATGCGGCCTCTCACCATCAAATGGATTTTTTCCAAAAGGAATTCCAGGAGCATTCAGCCCTTCGCTCATTCCTTTGAACTTGAGAGTATCCCGCAAAATTCATTTCCCAGAGCAGAGCAAACACAAACAAGTCAGATCTCAGACGACTTCAGTGCTTTTGATACGGAACTTTTTTCTTAACCGCCTTGAATACAATTTTAGTCACAATCTCAACTAAAAAATAGATTTTTTTTTTCTGACTCGTGCTCATATCATATTTTATTATTTGTAAATAATAATAATAATAATAATAATAATAATAATAATAATAATAATAATAATAATAATAATAATAATAATTATTATTATAATAATAATAATAATTATTATTATTATTATTATTATTGTTATTGTTATTGTATTTTTTTACCTAATATTATTTATCAACACTTGCAATAAGAGATCCAAGACTATTGTTATTTCCCCTAAAACACCCCTGGAGATCCGTGCCGAAAACAAAACAATTATTCTTTTTTTTCTCTCTCACCTCACAATATGCTGATCCAAATCCCGGAGTAAACAACACAGCAGGTAATCTCGTCTGTTCAACTCAAATATATGCGCAGTGCGAGGGGGGGGGGGGGTTGTGGGGGGACACCTATGCGCAGTGCGAGGGTGGGGGGGGGTGTGTGGGGGGGACACCTGCTGCCTGCATTCACAGAGCGAGAAGACAAAGTTGTCGTTTCATTACAACAACACTAGGCACGACATTGCAATCAGTGGCATTACGGCCGTAAGTCGAGCGGGGGGCAGGGGTCTCAAATGTTGTGTAATTGTGTACTTGACATCAAGGTTAAGAGTTCACTGGGAGCCACGAAACGCTTTTGACATTTAAAATGAAATAACCCGACATGTCAATTTTTTTTTTTTTTGTATAAACAAACCATAATGTGTTGCATTTATGGGGATTCAATAGCTTAGATCCGGCCCAGTCTCACCCCCAGGTAAGTTTGAGACCCCTGATCTATGGATTAAAGCACAAAAAAAAACAAAAAAAAAACACCATGCTGCATGCATGGCTTTTCCAATCTCATGTTACAGTTACATTTCCAACGGGCTATGACCTGCAAATTTGAATCATTTCACCATTGTGTCCTTTAATAAGTGGTTAAAAACCCAACAACTTTCATATTTAGAACTGGTCCAGCAGCTCACTGGGGGCCCTTTGAGTTTAATGTGCTGCTTTGTACAATTTGCTGCAGAGACAACGCAGAAATCTGTTTTGGGGCTGGGAGCTGCAGCACCAGATGCTAAGGGGGCCATGGGTTGTTGGGTTTTAATTTGTACAGTCAAATACCTGGAGTCCAATAATCCAGTTTTTTTTTTTTTTTTTTTTTATGGAAATTCCTGGTGTCGGTAACCATGACCGAGAAGAGGGTTGAATGAGTTTTTTCACATAATCAACATGTTGGCGGGAACAGATGTCCTCGGCAGCGCCTTGTGGTTCGGGAAAAAAAAAAAAAAAGTCCTCTGTGGCACAATTGGCGCTTCTTGCTTTACAGACAATTACCTGAACAACAGTTTTTTTTCCTTTGATATCTGTAAACAGGTGTCACCAAAAAGGAACTACCCATCCTTCCACGTGAAAATGAGGCAACGGGGACACCACAAGACCGACCGCAGCCCGAGTCTGAACGGGTCAAACCTGGAGGTCAAAGGTATAAGGTCACCAGGGAATGAACCTTTGTTTCTGCCAATTAAAACTGCACCAGCAAAACCTCGTAAACCATTCATTATAAGAAGATAAACGAAATGGAAGTGGAGCTACAAACAGTTTGTTTACGCCCAGGTGCCATGTGAAACTCGGGCCTGTCAATCAAGTCATTAGTCGCAGCTGTTCTCGGTCGGGTCTCAAGAGTTATTCTCAGGCCACGGACGCAGAGGCCTCCCTGAGGAGCTCCCCCAGTTTCGCCTGGCCTGAAAGACGGACATATATGTTCTTGCCCTCCTCGTGACATGCCGGTGTTTGTGGAGGACCCCGCGAATCTCTCTAAATCGAGACTGAAATCCGATTTAGTGGCCCACAACGTCAAGCTGCCACCTGCCAAAAGCCGAAAGGAGGTTTATGTGGAGTTGCACTTGAAAAACATCGCTCAGAAAAGGCCGGCAGAGTTCTCCAGCGACGAGGATGAAGAGGAAGTTGTGAGTTGACATCATTCTATGTTTTCTTTTTTTTTTTTTTTACAGACCACGGACTTTCAAATTCTGTGCGTTGTGCCTCCCTGTAGATGATCAGTTTGTCGTTGTTAGTGAAATATTGTATAATATAAAGTTATTCTTTGGAAAAACAACTCAATATTAAAACTAAAGGTAATCCAATGAAAACTAAAAAGTAGAAAGTGGTGTTGGAAATTGTAAAGTACCCCGTAATTAGTTTTCCTTCCCTCACATGCCGTTGTAAATAAGTCTCCATGGTAAAAGTCTTAAGGGCAGTGTTCCCACCTAGCCAATCAATAGTCCTCTATGATAAATAAGGCCCATTGTGCATAATAAAAATAATAGGCCTGAAGCGGTTTAACCCAAGGTCACCAGCTGTGGGAGGGGAGGAAGGCCAGACAGCAAACAGTCCTCTCAGCAGCACACCGCGGCTCCTTGACCCGCCCACCAGCCGCGGTACAGTCGGTATAGATTTACACGAGAGCGGCGGCGCGTTCGCCTGCCACACCTGTCGCTCTCATTCGCGTGCAAGTTGATTCTGCGTAGAGGACTGGAAATAAAAAAAAAAAAATCAAAAATAAAGTCCGGGTGTAGACTTCCAAGTTTCATTTGTTCATTTCTATATATCTCCAATAACTGGTATTTGAGGAAGGAAGTGATTCAGTCGGTGGACTGAGAGGAAATGGATTTTCTAATCCAAGCCCTCACCAGTTCCAGTCGCTCATACATACTAATAAGCTGCTTGATTCTGATTTACAGTGTGTCATTGTTGATTTATCCTCTTTGTGCTGTTAGTTGGGCAAAAGCAGCCATCTAAAAATCGGACTCTGCGCTATAGGGGGGAAAAAAAATTGGCAGATCATGTGACATAATTAATCACAATCTATTTTCTATCTTTTTTGCTGTTGTCTTCTATATATATATATATATATATACTGTATATATTTGCATGCAGTGAACTGAAATGAGTTTATGGTGGCAGAAGACAAAATGTTGTTTTTTGTGAATTTTAGGTGGTATTAAAAAAAAAAAAAAAGACAACAGGCCAAAGAAAAAAAGACAGCTGCACAAAAGATAGAAAATGGATCCTTATTAATGATGTAACATGATGAAAAAATAAAAAAAATCAACAAATAGAAAAGTGTTCCTATTTCCCATTGTTAGATGGCTGGTTTTGCCCAACTAACGGCACAAAGACATTCAATCAACAATGATGATGAGATCTATATATACATATATATACCCACACAGTATGTGCAGTGTTTTCCATTTTTGTAAACTTAGAATCTATACACAGATTACAGAGTGCACCTGCCGGCAATGAAATTCTTAGGTGTCATACTCCTCCTCCCAAGAAAAACGGCGCTCATGAAAAATTAAAAAAAAACAGCCCGGCAGTTACATCCATCTGACTTGACAGCTGACTATAAAACATCCTAATGGCAAGGATGAAGGAGGTTTATTTATTTTGGAGGGATCAAATTGTGTGAGCGGAGGCCATTTGGAGTTCCGTTCGGAGAGGATTGTTGCTTCTGGACACGCGCCACAACAGATGAAACGTGTTTTGCAATCTGCCCTTCCTTTCCTTAACCCGGTGGGGGTTGATTTTGGCATCACAATAGGGAGGTGGTGAGAGGAGGAGCGTGCTGGCATTCCTGTTGCAGGAATAAATGATCAAATAAAAAAAGTGTTAGCAGAGAGTTTTTTTTTTTTTCACTTTTGTGAGGTGGAGAACCCGGAGGATGCACAGGTGCCCCACGTGAGTGGTTTGACGGACGACGACCTCAAGGCCGCGCTGCTCAAACACGGGGTCCAAGCCGGGCCCGTGGTTGGTGAGTTTGAGGTGATTTCTTCTTTTTTTGGCTCTCTCTTCCAGGCCTTGCAATTCATTCCATATTTTCCCTCACGCCAGCCTCCACCAGGGCCTTGTACGAGAAGAAGCTCGGCCAACTGCGCCGGTCCCACGGACGTGGCCGGCCCGGTGGAGCCGAGCGGGATGCGCTGTACTCGGACGTCGAAGACCGAGAGGATGAGTCGGGTAGGAGTGTTTTTTTTTTTTTGCTCTGTGGTTTGTAGCGCACCATTGTGTGGTTGCTAATTACTGGTATCTGTTCTATTCAGGAACCGAAGAAGAAAAACAAACCCTCAAAAGGTTGGACCACACCCAGCAAGGGAGCAGCCAGGTGAGAAAATAGCTTGAGGCTACTGTCGTGTCATTTTATAGGTTATTGTCTCTTTACCTGGCTGAAATGTGGGTGTGTGCACAAGACATTTGCATAATTCCGCCATTACTGGGGCTTTATTAAACTAAGCCTTCCTCCCAGTGCCAGCCAGTGGCTACAAGGCTGTCAAGGTTTTTTTAAATGACCACCAAAATTGAGGGTCTGTGTGCTCCACTGTCCACAGGTACGGTTTTACTCTCAAAATGGCGGCTTTGCTTACCCGCAGTGCTTTTTACCCCAATCCAGAACGGTAAATACCGCACACAGTCACAAGTGTGGGCACGAGTTTCTGTCACACTTGGACTTTCAGGGCAAATGAAGGCGTTTCGGGGTTTCTGTCTTTGACCGGGTCTTTTTTTTTGTTTAGCCGGCCTGCGCTCTGCGAAACAGAGATGGTGGGCCCAAGTGGAATTCGGGGAACGCGTTAAAACCATCAAAGCGGGGCGGCTCTCGCGGCTCAAAGATTGCGGCCAGAAATAGCGGAGCATCGTCTGTGGATCAACACGCGGGATTAGGATCAGGAGTAGGCCGGTCTCATTTCACCTTCCACGGCATTTTTTTTTCAAATTCTTCACATTCCTTTTTTGACTTTATTGAGAAGGCCGCAACAATAATTTAGGAATTTCACTGGTGCATAAAATAGCACACGCGTGTGTGTGTGTTGCTGTCAGCGTGATAACAGCAGCTGATGCTTGCAGGTTCGAGCTGCATCACAATCCCTTTCAGCCAGGGGTGGCTCGTCGTTTTCCTCTCAAGCCTTCAGCATCACGGAAATGGTAGAAGAGGAAAGTTCGTCTTTCAACCATAACATCATTAACCTTGTTGTGTTGTTTTTTTCTCTGGTGGGAGTAATCAGTAATGTGCATGTTCACTGCAAACAACAGATGGAGAGTCGGAGGTCGCTCTCCACCAGCAGCGAGTTGAGTGCGAGTAATGAGCCGGAGCATTGGTCACGCTCCGACAGGGTCAGTAGAGCTCGGCATTGTTCACTCACACTCGGCCGTGGTGGTTTAAGTTTTGGAGAGGGTCACTCGACAGCGGGAGGAAAAATTGGCACGGGGGGGGGGTCTTGCGTGTCATAATGTCTTGCGTGTTCTTCTCTTAGCTGGACGTGCCAGTTCTGGACCAGAGCACCGCAAGGAACCGGTCCCTGTACTGCACCCCCAAGGCCTCTCCTCCTGTGGAGGTGTGTGTGTGTAGTCCAGTTTTACATTGTGTGACCTAAATGAGTTGCTCAGTGTCTATGGCATCTGAGGTTATTACATCACTCGGCTCCTTCATTTCCTGGGCCCGTTGTCTGGGACATTTTTTTTTTTTTTTTTTTTCACTGTTTGGTTTCCATCTTCCTCAGGGACCGGTGAGAGATGCTTTCAAGGACTTGTATCCCGCTGACATCCCACCCACGGGGATCTAGTGAGTGTTCTTCAAAGCCTTTCTGAATTGACGAATCAATTTTGTTCAGGTCGGCGCAGAAGTTGAAATCGGTGGTGGATGGGAAAACCTAGTGGCACATGCAGATAAATACCTATGTTGGGAGTTGTGGGTCATCGGCACGTGTGTCCTGTTTCAGCGCCACCTGCAGGAGACCCATCAAAGGTGCGGCGGGGAGACCCGTGCGCTACGCGTACCCAGATTTCCCACTCAGCCCCGCCACCCTGGAGAGACGAGAGGTGGAGCGTCGCCTGGTGCCCATCCACATACAGATGGCGGTCTTTGTCGTCGTTGTGTGTCTCATTTACGTTTGTGTTTCGGACGACACATTCGGTCCCTTTCTGGCAATACTGGAGGGCCTCGGCCAGGGGTCGGCCGGAGAGGAGGGGCTGCTGTTTCACGACGAGGACACAGCAGCACTTTCTGGATGGGAATAACAATGTGCGGTTGGATTCCAATTCTCCATGTTGACTCAAAAGTGTGTCAGTTTACATTATAACCACAACTTTGTCCTACCTACTGTCTCTTCAGGGAACGCATATTACCTTAAACAAATTGCGCTACTATGTTTGTGTGTCTGCATGGGAGCAAACCTTTAATAACTGGTATGACAACTTTTATGTTTGGCTATTGTCTGCGTTACCAAACTGGATAATGAAATGTATACGGAAAAAAATGGAAATAATAGTCATTTGTGTGTAACCTAACGTGAGAGCGCGCCTTTTGTTGGAATCAGGGTCCCGGTACGTCTTTAATGTACACCGCCTTTTAAATATGTGTATTTCAATAAAGTTTTGCCTCATACTTTGGTTGATATCTGTTATTTTGAAAGGTGAAAAGAAATATTATTGTATTTTTTTGTACATTGACAAATCTATTTACTAACATGTCATTATTTAGTTGTCATTTCTAAATAAATTACATATATCATTAAATTGTGTATATTTTAATTTCTAAATAAATGATATAGGCGCTGTTGTGCAGCAGATCCGTGTATCATCACATAATCCGTAGTCCTCATTTGAATCTGCAGATAACGTGCACCGAGTTTCAGGGGGCGGTGCCCTTTTGCCTTCAGACCAGCAGGTGGCTCTCATAAAACCACCCCACTGGTTTCGTGCAGTCAGTTCCCCATTCCCTCAGATCCGCCTCCACCATGGCCCGGACGGGGCGGCAATGGAGACTATTCCGGGTGATCCAGATTATTTTGGGGGGCGCTTTGGCCGCGGTGCTGCTCGTGTTCTCCGCGGCCGCCATCAGGACCGTGATGCTGGACGTGAACGCCGGACTCGAGCTCGCGCACTGGGAGCAGACGCGGAACGTGTCGCTGGTCGTGGACCGCGAGCTGAGAGAGGAGCTCCTGTCCAACTTCAGAGGTGAGACGTCAACCTGTGGTCGACCTGACGTCACGTGCTGTCCACGTGACATCCAGTTTTGTTGACGTGCCTCTGTCCCCTGCGACCCCCGCCAGGGGCTGTCCGGATCCCCACCGTGTCCTTCTCCCCGGAGCGGATCAACACCACCGCGCTGCGCCTCTTCAGCAGCTTCCTCCGCACGGGTACACACGGCAACACCACAGACCCACAACGACCACTTGTTTCAGCTAACGGTTATCCAACGCACGCACGCACACACACAGCGTCGCTGGTTTACTGTTTCCAGACATGAACACGCACACGCACACCCCCCCACACACACACAGCTAGTAAACTAATCCCGTTAGCTAGCTACTTAGGTAAAACTCCACAGATCTGTTCCTAATTTAATGAGCGGATTAGAGATGGAAAGTGTGTTGCGGGATTGTTACATAATTCAACAGATCATATGAGAATTATAAAACATGTTCTGGCGGACAATGGACCCTCACCTCTCCCACAGGACAGCGTAACAAAAGGCCAGAAGAGTTCATACATACAGTAGACGCAAAAAGGAGCGTAGAAGAAGAAGGAGGAGGAGGAGCTATCAACACATACACACTCGTAAAGATATGGATGTCCTCCCAGGCATCATCTAGAACCACTATAAGTGGGTTTTGTGTCATTATAAAATATGATTCTGATGCTCCAGAGTGTCATCTGAAATGGCGCTTTGTCTCCGTCTCTCCCGTGTCAGCCTTCCCCACAGTTTTCTCCTCCAGCCTGGTTCAGCACGAGCTGGTGGCCAACTACAGCCACCTGTTCTGGGTGCAGGGGTCCCGGCCCGCGCTGACGCCCTACATGCTGCTGGCCCACGTGGACGTGGTTCCGGTGCCCGACTCGGAGCTGGACGCCTGGGAGGCGCCGCCCTTTTCCGCCTCAGAGCTGGACGGCTTCATCTACGGCAGAGGGACCCTGGACGACAAGAGCTCTCTAATGGCGAGCGACCATTTGCTTCACCTTGCATTGCTTTAAGTGGCCTTTTTCAGATTAGGAAATGTGTGTTTAATCTCTCCATTTTTTTCACTGTACATTTCTGCACTGGTGTTTTGTTTATAGTGTTTTTTTTTATGCACTTTTTATTCATCTTTTGCATTGAAACAGTACTTGTTTGAATCTTGAATTTTCTTCAAGGAAGGTTATACTTTGATTTATTCCTTGCAGGGAATACTCCAGGCGCTGGAATACCTCCTGAGGAAAGGCTTTGCTCCACGCAGGGGATTTTACATCGGGCTCGGTCACGACGAAGAGGTATTTTTCCACCTCCCATGACAATCAATTGACATTTTTCTTTTTGAATTTCCTGAGTCCTTTTGTGTGTGTGTTTTTTTTTTTTTTCCTGTCAGGTCTCTGGCCTGAATGGGGCCATGAACATAGTGCGTGTGCTGAAAGAGCGAGGTGTGCAGCTGTTGTTCGTCCTAGACGAAGGCATGCCTGTAGTGGAGAATTTACTTGCGCTTAAAGATCCAGTGGCATTGTAAGACACCTGTAAGAACCCAGCACGATACGTATTGACGGCATTTCGTTCAATTGTGGAGGTTGACCTTTTTTGGCTGTGTTTGTGTACGCCCTTGGCAGAATTGGAATAAGTGAAAAGGGCCAGGCCACTGTGAAGCTGAGTGTGTCTCTGCCCCCTGGTCACTCGGCAATGCCTCCCAAGGAGTCGTGCATAGGCATCCTGGCTGCGGCGGTCAAAAGGTGAGCGGCTCGTAGGACCTGCTGTCTTCAGTACTTTGGCCGCTCTAAAACGTGGAGCTTTGACTGTGTCCTGCTGTCTCCTCAGAATAGAGGACACCCCCATGCCCAGGTTATTTGGTTACGGGCCAGAACGAGAAACCTTTGAACATATTGCTCATAAGGTAAAAAAAAAACAACTCATCACAGTCCTTTTCTCATAAACTTATGTAACTCTTCTTTTTGACCTCAGTTCAGCTTTCCATTCAAGTTCATCATGTCAAATATGTGGCTGTTCTCTCCACTCCTGGGCAGGTAATGGCCTCCTCAGACTCTTCCTGGCTGTGTGCCTTTTTTTTTTTTCTTTTTTTAACCAATGCAAAGATTTTGTATTTCAGATTCATGGAAAGCCAACAAAAGATGAAAGGTTTTGCAATGACAACTACAGCAGTGACCATGTTTAACGCCGGAGTCAAGGTACAGTGATTCATAATGTATGCGAGAAAAAAATGGATGCACAGCAATGCGGCAGGACAGGGGAGATCGTTTTTTTTTTTTTGCTTTTCCTTTCACCACTTTGTAGGTGAATGTCGTCCCTTCCTTCGCTGAAGCTTATGTCAATTTGCGAATCCACTCGGCCCACTCATTACAAGAGGTAGAGTCAGAGGCGTTCTTGTTCCCGGGAGCTCCCAGCACAAATGCTCCTCTGCCGAAAAAAAACAAAAAAAAAAACAACGCGTGCCGTCTCTCTCCCAGGCACTGGACCACATCCGTTCCACAGTGGCCGACCAGCGAGTGAAGATGGAGCTGGTGGATGGGTTTGACCCGCTGCCCGTCAGCTCCACCGACGAAAAGTCCTTTGGATTCCAGATCATTAAGAAAACGGTGTTGGAGACGATTCCGACAGCTACGGTTGCCCCAGGTAGAGTTCCATTTATTGATTTATTTAATTTAAAATTGCATTGAATTCGTTCATTTTTTTCCAATGGACATGGCCGACTTTTTGGGCTTGATTTTGCAGGCGTTTGCGTGGCCAATACCGACAGTCGACACTTTAAGGACCTGACCAAGGACATTTATCGCCTCATGCCTTTCAAGATCAGAGATGACGATTACCGGAGGTAAGAGCGCGCGTCACACTGCCGTTGAAGTAGTCACTGCATGCAAATAGTCTGAAGAGAGCTCTCGGATCATCTTGTCCCGCACCATAGCGGAGAAAGGAGATCATTCTGCTGGTGGTCACGAGTGCACAGAACAAACATGTGATGTCGTGGTGTGACCTACTTCTGCTTTTCAGGCAAAGTTAAACGAACGAAGGGAAGCCATTTATACTCCTCTTTCATGAAGAAAAAATAAATATATATATATATTTGCATGCATAATATATTTTTTTCTGTTCTCTTAGATTCCATGGAATAAATGAAAGGATTTCCAAAAAGAACTACGAGGACTGTGTACTATTTTACTTTAGTCTGATTCAAAACTGCGATATTCAGAAACTCCCTGAGCCTCACGGTTCGGTCCACGAACTCTAAGGAATCGACAGCATTGGTAACAATTCAGGAAAAATTGCCACCAAAGCCTGTTGTTGGCGGTCATTTATTTTAGTTTTGATGAAAGAAATGGTTTCAACACAGTCATGGCTGAACCATAATAATAAAAATTTGCTGGTGGCTTGAAACAACGGACTTCAATTTTGTATGGTTAAATACAGAACAATTAAATGATTGTGTTTATGAGGCCAATTTTGTAATAGAACACTTCTGTTTAACAGAATCTGTATATATTGTGACACTGCTGATACTGCTTCACTAAAATAAAAAGTACATCATTTGTTTAGGTTTTTTTTACAAACACAATACATACACACATTATGCTTATTGATGTGTTGGTTATTTATTTTATTTTTTTGAATTACATACAGTATTTTTTTTTTCTTCTCCAAAACACAGCCAGACTCGCATACATGAATCTGATTCCCAAAAGAGAGGTCCACAAGCACAAGCATGAGGAAAAAAAAAAAAATTTGCTTGTGTAGTGAAAAAAGGACACTCTTAACTCTAAACTAAAATGTCATTGCAAAGGTGGATCTCTCTGGCTGTGTTCCCGTAGAGATTGTTTTGTGGGGACTCCCACATTTAGAGGAGAAATTTGAGTTGGAATGCCACATCGTGAAGCAAAAGAGTCTTCACAGACAACATCGATCACCATGACGCGATAAGACGGATCCGAAAGCGCGCAATCTTGAAAACACGCTCCTACCTAACCAATAACTAATACAAGAACACTCCCTGACTACGACTCTGCGCAATTACCATGAACACGGTGGCAAATCTAACAAAATGCTCGAAAGCTCGAAAATAAAAAAAAACACAGGACGACGATCTAGCAACAAGGCAGGGAAAACGAGGTTTATATATACCTGACAGGAAGTAAGCACCAGGTGTGCACAATTTGGGAGGGGCAAACAATCACGCCGACGGGGGAAACGACAAAGGCAGGAAGTGCGCAATAGAAATGACGACAAAATAACACACACTTGACGACACCACCGTTCCTCGTTCAGCTGACAGCCTGGCATAGGAGTATAATCAGAACGTTGACATAAAAGGATGTCACCGCGTTGATTTAGCACAATTCTTGCGATGGATTAGACAAACTTGCGGTGCCACCTCCTCGTAGCACCAGAAGCACTTCCTCCTTGGTGCAAATATGCCGGTATGGAGCAAATCCCGAAAGTGGCCTTGTGGCAGGTACGCCCTGCTCCTGCCAGTGCTGCATTGCAAAGGCCTGAAATACGGCAAATAATGCAGCAATATTTAATATTATCAAACTTATTTAGGGGGGATTGCCCCCGAAATAAGATTTTTAATAATGATTTTTTAGATTTAGAATTGCACATCGTCTGACTTAAACATGCAAGGGAAGCAGATAGGGTTAGTGCCTTTCTCAGGGGCATGTCTTTTTGCCAGTGGTGGAGGTTTGTGCACCCTTCCTTCCACCTCAACTGGGCCTCGAACCAGCAACCTTCTGGTCCAATGCCTGTCTTCCTCACCACTAGGGCACCTCTCCCTCATACGTTACCCAGAATGACTTCATTGGAGTCAAATATAAACCAAAATCAGATCATTTACATGGTTTTGAGCAAAGCAAGTAGGCTAGCAAAAACGTAAAAAGGGATCTTATGTAATACCCCACAAACACAGTGACATATTTACAATCAGTCTGGGCCAAATGTCAGTGCTTTTCCGGTCTCAAAGGTTGTCTCTCCTATATATTTGTGGCTCCTATCTTTTGCTGACTGGCCACAAGATAAAACACTTGGTTTTGGTTGTGTCTGGCATGTGTCATTGTTGACTTTTGACATGACATGAGTTTGTGTAGTGTTGACAATCCCATTTATGCTGAATGCCTTCCAGCATTCTAGCTCAATCCACAAAAGCACATTGAAAAACATATATAGCTAAAAAAATATATAGATATATAACTAAATAAATAATCCACTCACAGAGTTGAAGTACATGCGGCTCCCAGTGCCTTGGGATCCCCTCGTTTAAAGGACTGTGGTGTCCTGTGACGTGGTGCCATGTGCCATGGAGAACTTGAGCAATAATCATTCAATACTTCACAGTTGTTTGGTCTATACGTTGCCATGGACGACAAAGCACACTCTTCCAGCACAAAATCAAAAAAGATCACTATGAGGGGGTCAGACGCAGTCAAAAACACACACATTCTTGAAAGACACTAAAATTACCCAACCAATAACTCTACCCGACTATGAGAAATAACGATGGATACAATGAGGAAAAAATAACAAAACGTTGGAAAGCTTTATAAACACACAGGATGGGCAGGGAAGACATTATTTGCATGAACAATAAACACAGAATCTTTTATATTTATTTATTATTACATAATGACATGTTAAATGTATCCATAACACCAATACACAGATATGTTTTTAAATACCGGAATGGACACTGGAAACATTAGTTACTTCCTTTGTGTTTGTGGAATTAAATCACATCTCAATTAGTTTGAGAATCACTGCATTGTACTTGCATCGTTACTACATCGCTACTACAGCGTTACTACAGCGTTACTTCCGGAAGCACTCACCCCCTCACCCACCACTCCACATCAACAACACAGCTGTTCAAATGGTGAACTCTGTCAAGTTTCTGGGCACCACCAACTCCAGCGACCTGAAGTGGGAGACCCCCTCGACAAAAGGCATCAAACTAAGCTTTGCAGAAGAATTGATCATTCTAAATACAGAAGCAAATGGGCCAGTTTTGAAGACAAATTCTCGTCCCCATTATCCTCATTACAAAATGTGTTGGGATGTGAAGGTGAGTCCCAAACCATTTTGTTAAAATTACATGGACTAGTCGTGGCTGCGGTAGTGGCAGTGGATGTCTTGTGGAACCGGTAGGTTTCAGTTTCATGTTGAGTTTGTAAGGCAAAAATGTTTACATTGCGCACTTTAAAGCAGGGGTGTCCAAACCACGGCCCTTGGGCCATCTGCGACCCGCTTTGCAGTTTGATGTGGCCCGCCGAGCACAATTACAAATCCATTAGCCTCAGCTGCTACTAATTAGCCCATGTTCACTTACTCAAGGACATTAGGCTATCTTTTAAACATCAACAATAAGACATTTGACATAAATACAGAAAAAATGCATAGCCATTTCTCCAGTTATCTAATATGAAAAGTAGACATTTTTGGGCCTTATATCTAATAGCACCTGAGCCCCAAAAAACCACCAACACAGAATAATAAAGAAAAATGTTGAGACCTTGTGGTGTTTTTAAAATATAATATTTTATTGTTTAATTATTGACTTAGTCATATTTATTAGAATCATCAAAGTGAGACACACACCATATAAATATAGGCCATAAGCAACAGCTAGATCACCATATCAGAAATTATAAATGCAACAGCCATACAAATAAGTAAAACATGTCAGGTTAAATGACAAAAAAGTGCAAGAACACATTCATATGGTGTTAATTGAATTACAGGTTGTATGTATACTATATTAATAAATACAATAAATAATAATATATATTTACAGACAGGGGCAGCATGGTGGTGCAGTGATTAGCAAGTGGCCAACACAGGGAAAAGGTTCTGGGTTCAAGACCCGGCTGTGGTTTTGGTTCTTGGTTCATGGCCTTTCTGTGTAGAGTTTGTGTGTTCTCCCCGTGTCTGCTTGGATTGCTCTGGATGGTCTGGCTTCCTCCCACAATGACATGCAGGATAATCAAGGTAATAAGTGAATATAAATTGTCTAAAGTGTGAGTGTGAGAGCAAACGGTTTTCTGTCTATGTGTCAGCCTTGCAATAGGGTATATCCAGCCGTCATCCCAAGACGGCTGGGATTGTCTCCAGCAAACCCAGTGACCCAATAAAAAAATGTACTTGGAAATTTCACTAGCGATGGAGATCTTATGGAAATCCAACTAAGAATATCTGAAAATATGGTTTATATATTTATTCATGTTAATGCCATGGTCAAGGTATTGTTTTAAAGTGTACATGTTGATTAGTGTGGCCTAACAAGGGCAAGCACAACTATTATCAAGAACAAGAATTACTGCTGGTTGTAACTATAAGCAAGTTTTAAAAAGGGGATTACATGTTTTTGTCAGAAATCCCCTTTTTCAAAAACAATAAATCTTAAAACAGATTTTCAACTCTAAGGCCAGTCACATCTATTGATATCTATTCTATATATCAGACCTGGTTGGCATTGCCTAGGGAATGTATACTCCCCAGAACATTGGTAATATTTGGTTATGTCACCTGGATAGGCGTAATGTCCATCTTCCTTTCCAATACATAGAACATTAACATCAAAGGTGGTAGTGGGAGTTGTGGTTGTGGTAGTTGTAGTAGTGGGAGTGGCGGTTGTAGTAGTTGGAGTTGCGGTTGTAGTAGTGGGAGTGGTGGTTGTAGTAGTTGTGGTTGTGGTAGTTGGAGTGGTGGTTGTAGTAGTGGGAGTGGTGGTTGTTGTAGTTGGAGTTGTGGTTGTAGTAGTGGTGCTGGGAGTGGTGGTTGTAGTAGTAGGAGTGGTGGTGGTTGGAGTGGTGGTTGTTGTAGTGGTGGTTGGAGTGGTGGTTGTGGTAGTGGTGGTTGGAGTGGTGGTTGTGGTAGTGGTGGTTGGAGTAGTTGGAGTGGTGGTTGTAGTAGTGGGAGTGGTGGTTGTAGTAGTCGGAGTGGTCGTTGTAGTAGTGGGAGTGGTCGTTGTAGTAGTTGGAGTGGTGGTTGTGGTGGTTGGAGTGGTGCTTGTAGTAGTTGGAGTGGTCGTTGTAGTAGTTGGAGTGGTCGTTGTAGTAGTTGGAGTGGTGGTTGTGGTGGTTGGAGTGGTGCTTGTAGTAGTTGGAGTGGTGGTTGCAGTAGTGGGAGTGGTGGTGGTGGAAGTGGTTGGAGTATTGTCAGTCGCCAAAGTCAGCATTGTTGTGAGTTGTGAATTAGTAGGATTTGCTATAGGCAAGGGGGGAGTTGTTGTCTGATTGTTGTCAAGAGGATCTGAAAAAGAAAATCAAACGTTTTCTTTTTTATCTTCATCCTGCTCATTGAAGACTATAAAAGGTTAGAAAGTCAACAAAAGGATTTTAGCATACGCATATTTGATGACAGAAAATTTTAAAACAAAATCCGCAATGATACAGCATGTAGCAGAGAGTCGCTGAATGTAGTTACCTGTAACCAGGATTTGATGGAGGTGGCTGACAAAGGGACTATCGCTCTTGTTGCAGAACTCTCCATTGAAATCATCCAGATCCAGAGACCAGACAAAGGCTCCTCCAAAGTTTCTCGCTTGTAGATAATTGACCTGTGAGAACCATAGGGACAATAGTTTAGCAGACTAAATGTCATTTGAAAAGGGTTCTCACTGAAATGAATCCATGTTACCTTGGTACTCAGGCTGTCTGTGTTATCAAATCCGACCCACTGGTTTTCCGTGACGGCGTATGGAACTCTCTGGTCATTAATAAGTTGGACTGAAGCCCCTTCAGTATAAAGGCAAGTCTGAAAAAAGGTTTCATATGACACAGATGAGATCAATGAACATTTCAAGTTTTGGGGTACTTGGTTGGGGTACTACTTTTGAGGCAAGAGACTACCTTGGTAAGGAAGCAAACAATTGAGCTAACTGGAAGACAGCTCCATATTTGTAGATACTTACCTGGTTCCACTGTTCTGTTGACTTTGTATTAAATGATCTTTTACATAAGTTGCATCCAACTACCTCAGACGGTGGAAATAAGTTTGTCTCTTGGTCTGTCATTGGGATATCTGAGTTGATTTATTCTCAAATCTTTGAATTCAATGTATATGTAATCCTGCTGTGGTAAAGATTTGCGTCATAAAGCAGTTACCATAGCACACGGTTATTGATATCAATTAGTTCTATTCATAGGCTACCTCGTAATAGGCCCAGAACCCTTCTTCTCCAGTGTAGCAGCCTTCCTCACCAGCCCCGTTGGCTGGTGCTCCAACATCAGTGGATGCCGAGGCCAGGGAAAAAGCTCGCCCATATGCCGCTAGTCCCAAGTTTAGCAATTGTGCAGGTGCTCCCTCGTCCAACCAATACTGCATTGCAGAGTCCTAAAGTGCGGCACAGAACAGGAAGCATGAGAGGGTATCTCTAGATCAGGGGTGTCCAAACCTTTTGGCTGAAGTGCCAAAACAGAGATGACAAATGAACCGACGGCCCGATGTTGACGGGGATGGGGGGGGGAGTTTCAATGCGTGACTCCCAAGAACACGGTGCAAACTGTCGGCCGGGACAGCCGGGCAGAGGCGTCACAACGGGGCAGTCAAACTAGGCAATTGCCTAGGGCCCCATCTAGAAGGGGGTCCCCAAAGACGGCTGTTTACATCGGTCCACAGCAACGACAACCTGAAAGCCCCTGAAATGACTTGCCATGAGAGGGCACTGCAATGACACGTTCAGGAACCCCCTTATAGGGGGCCCCATGGTACTTGCGCACTGTCAAACGCTTTTTTTTTTTTATTTTGTTTTGCCTGGGGCCCCCAGAGTGTCTTGAAAGGTCACCCGGCCCGGTGATGGTGGAAGTTCAGTGCTCCTGCGAGCACGGTGCGATCTGTCAACAGGGGCCAAGGGGGGGGGGGTTGCTTGGCGGGCCAGATCAAACTGCCACCCCCTAGATTATGTGTAAATTCTGGTATTTACGGTATTAGAGTAGGTCTGCTCTCCGGCATCGTTGGATCCCTTGTATAAGGGGCTGTGATGTCCTGTCACATTCTCCCAGGGGCCGTGGAAGTCATATGTCAGCACATTAATGAAGTCCAGTTTCCTGAGAGAATGCAGAGGAGAACGTGTTCTACCAAAGCACCCAGATGGCCAATCGTGGATATATCGTGAAGAATCATGACAATGAGCTTTACCTGCTAATCAGTGCGACTTCGTAACTGGCATCGATGACTTCTCTTTCCGCAGACACGCTGGCCGTGATAATCAATGAGTCGCTGCCAGTTGATGACCCCTCAGCCACAAAGGCATCTTTGAGCTCCTACACATTAAAGAAGCATTGTTAAATCTCAGTCAAGTCTAAAACCTCATATAAACATGTAAATGTGTCATATTTCTGAGAAGTTTGGTTCTTACCCTGCACAGAAGTGTAAATTTCTGCTTGTTCTCTGGTTGACTTCCTGTTGTTCCGGGGAACCTCCAGTCCAGGTTGAGTCCATCGAAATCATAGTATCTCAGCAGTGTGATAGCAGACTGGATGAATGTTGTTCTGGATTGTTTTGTGGACACCATCAAGCTGAATCTGGGAAAACATTTAAAGACACGGCTCTCAAGATCTACTTAATTATAATATGCAATTATTCTTGACATTTAGTAGGCTGCAATTTAACAAAAACATGCAATAGTCACAAGTAGGGGTACAATAAAAAGTGTCCAAAACAAGCAATTTAAAAGAAATGTCAAGTGATTTTTTTTCCAATCTGCTCTAGAAAGAACCAATGAGCCATTAATCCAAGTATTGGAAACACAAACCTATTTGGTCTACTTGGTTTAAGACAGGGGTGTCTAAACTACGGCCCGCGGGGCCATCTGCGGTCCGCTGCACAGTTTTATGCGGCCCCACCCCTGTGACACATCGCATCGTGTTCATCGTGTTCTGTTGTCGCGCATCCCCGCCCCCACCTGTGCATCGGCACGTTGCTTCATTTTTAACCATTGTTTTGCCACTTCAGCCAAAAAGTTTGGACACCCCCGATCAAAGAGTACTGAGCATTTTCGTTCGCCTATCGGACCATTTTAACCACTGTTATCATGGCATATCTGCTAGTTTACATCTCATCTAATTCACCTCATTTGTTTTTAAAATAATTCTTGATGCATTAAACCTCACACCATGAATTGAATTGAGAATCACATTAGGGGAAAAAAAGCCTCAATTTTCTGGTATGCAACTTACTTTTGTGTGTCGAAGGTAATGCCTCCAACTGCCAGCAGGGTTTTGAGCTTTGGGTTGCTGTGGGGAGTTTAGAGATGAGGATTTAAAAAAAACACACATCATTTAACAGTATTTAGTGTCAAAATAACGAAAGGCCAAAATTCCCACCTGCTTTTCAGCCAATTGAACATCTCATAGTGCTGTAGGTCAGCTGTACTTGTGGGGGCCAGTTCGCCGCCATTGCTGATGTCCGAAAAGGCGTAGATCAGATGGGTGCATTTGTTCGGATCAATATCGGAAATTGTGAATTTCCCGTCTTCTGCTCTGTTTTCAGACAGGCTGTTATAGTAGCATACCAGCCTGGAGGCAGAAGCTGCGACGTGGGAACAAAAACATATTTAGACTTCAGTGATTTACTGAGAGTTGAATCAAAATCCTTCTTTTCCAGCCATTATCGATTTATAAACCTTTTTTTTTTTATCGGCTAGTAAGCCTGTTGATTATAATGGTAGGAATAGTGCGTTGTTATAAACTTACCAAGGCTGGCGATGATCAGACAAAGACCTACAAGGATACAGTTTGTCAATGTGAGGGGTTAAAAACATGTTTTAACGACTTGGCTGCAAAAACTATTTCTTGATCGGCCTTCCTTACCCGTTGTCAGGATCAGGTTAGACATGTTGTCACTATATGGATAAAACAAAATAAAACTATTCTGAGCACTTAATTCTGACTCAATTCATCATTCAAGCACTTCATCCTTACTTAAAACAGTTTGCTGCCATATTTATCTTTAAAAACGTTCACCACAGACGGGTAAATAGGTCATTCTTGAGCAGACAATTTGCGCTGCGAAGGAAAATGTTGTTCAGCCGGATTATTTTAAGTGAGCATTGTAAATAACCAGCATTATCACAGTTATAACCCTGCCATTATTATTGAATTGCCATAAGCATTCTCTATGTCAAGGTAGAGCAGGATTACAATCAAGTGACTCAACTGTACCTTCCCATAGTTAAAACCACTCCCAGGCGTCACAGAACATTCTCTTGTTTCCACTTACCTTTTCTTTTGTAACAGGTTAGGCTTTAATCATTTACTGATCAGGGTCTGGAATTTTTGAAAAACAAACAGATTGCTTTCAAGCTGCGTACAATACAACCTTTAACCGTCGTTAAAAATGCGACAAGAATTGAGGGAACCTTTTTTACAATAGAGCTCTAAATAAAATAAAAATGTAGAGTGGAAATGAGCCCAGAGTCACCCACACATACAATATCACCCTACGTCAAATGTCTGTCTGAAGTAGAAGACACAAAAGAATGATTGGGGCAAATATTTTCTGTATTGTCGGCCAAACGCTGTGTTGTCAATCGAAACTTTGTTTCGATGAAAGCTCTGCATCGCCATTAAAAACGCGTCCTCGTAAAACAGGTGATATTTTTTTCGTTGTCGTAACCGTATCATGCTCATAATCAATCAAGTTTTATCAATGAAATGGCTATGCCCTGCCAAAAACACGACATGTGCAAGGCAGTAATAGACAAAAACACACAATATTCATCATAAAAGATACTAAATGAAAAAAGAAAGGGCCTGTACAGTGCCCCCTTTGCCCAAACTCACCAAATCAGGGATCTTAAAGAGCAGGTATAGCGTAGCAAGAATTAAATCAGTGTAAATATAGTAGAGATACTTACGTAGAGGAAAGCTGCATGCACTCGCTCTACCGGTACTGAAAAATGACTGACAGATTCTGTTCGTTAAATTCAGAAGATAACTATTTAAGGGTGTGGTAGTTTAATAAGGCGGGGAGGATTTGTGTCCCAGTCAATTACTCACTGCAAGTCAAAGACAAAGGGACAATCACCTCGTGAGGACATTGACATTATGTAAAACTAAAGTACAGAGACGAACTACAGAGCCCTCTAATATTTAGATCTGAACCATTGCCACCACCGACCGAAGTGGTGTAAAAATTGATCTCTACAGGAACGATAACATTGACAGATTTTTTTTTTTTTTTACAAAAAGCTTAAGGTAGCTCTTAAATAGTTAGCATTTTTGACGTTATTGCGCCATTAAAACGAGAACAGAAAATGAGGTGCTGAAAGGAAGACATGTCCTAAAAGCCATCAGTCAAACTCAAACCTGAGACATTGTGATCATATTTGTCAGGGTTTTAGGTTTAAATAAGTTGGCAGTCCACATCGCAATGAATAATGTCAAATTGTATGTGGGGACATAGATAAGCAGCAATGTGAAGCCAAGGTAATAACAGTTGAGCCCAGTTCATTTAAGCCCTTTTTAAGTCCAACTTTGAAGTGAGTGAAAATTAGAACATGTTCACTTCTAGAGAGGAGTTTTACATCGAAGGCATCATGATAAAGTGTTATTTGATTGAGTTTGCTTGTATTTAAACTTGGTGGAAATGGTTTTGCTTTTAGTTCACATCTGTGGGGAACAAAGTCTCATAATCATATCTGACACCGTTCATCTCACAGAAAAGCGAAAAAATAAAATAAAAAAAACTGTGATACATTGATTCATGGAGACGAGTTTATGTTTTTCGCCTTTTAAGGGGAAAAGCAGAAATACCAAATCTCAAAACACTACATCTGTTAACTGTCAGAAAGCTTCAGATACATTTTACCATTAGTAAGTAATTTAAACACAACAAAATGTCTGAACAAGGTAGGTCATAATAACATAATCTGAAGATTAAGAAGCAATTATTGTAGGGAAGATTGTTAGAATCAGCGGCAACAGCGCGTCATCAACATGTCAAGCCCAATTAATTACAAAGTGTAAAAATAAAACTATTAAAACACACCCACATTAAACGTTATTGTTGAATAATAAGAGCAATTACTGAGTTCTCACATGGCGTCATGACATGAATGTGTACAGAAAACAATGACAAACACACACAATAGCACGCACACCTATCTGGGCAGGAAACACCTTGTTATTATTTTGCACTATAATATGTACTGGATTACTTGGACCGGAATTCTATTTTTTCTATTCTAGTACTTTTACTGAGTGGGCAGGATTATCAAAAATACTGTTAAATGAACTAAAGGTGCCCCCGCCTGACTGTCTATTTCCTCTTTACATATATGTGTGTGTGGGTGTGTGTGTGTGTGTGTGTCTGTGTGTGTGTGTGTGTGTGTGTACGTGTGTGTGTGTGTGTGTATGTGTGTGTGTTTGCATGAGGTGGAAAACTTTCAATTATAGTCGACAATCTTGAAAAATAACCAAGGCTACCAAAGAAGCCTATTGAGAAAAAAAAACACAAAAAGACAAATTGGGTGAAGGAACAGTTGTGACGTACCAACTGTTTGGTGAACGTTGTGCTGGAATACAACTATGTTAAATTCACAAACAATTAAGGGATATAAAAAGAAAGGAAGTGGTAAAAGGTACATTCATCTAATATCAATAAAAACTTAAAAAAAGGGGTAAGTCTCAATGAAGCCCTGCCATTTTTCTAAAATAAAAAAAAATACACAATTGTTATTTTATTGATGGGTCTTCCCTGTTCAAGTCAAGTCAAGTCAAGTCAAGTCAAGCCTTTTATTGTCATTCTTGCATGCATTACTTACATGCAAGGACGAAAAGACGTTCCTCGAAGCCCGCAAAACAACAATAACAAAAACAACTACAAACAACAACAATAACAACATACAACAACACGGTCAACATGTTGCATGACAGACAACACACAAGAAATACACAACAAAGAAACATATAAATATATAAATATGAAAACAACAACAAAGAAACATATAAAGATGAAAACTCGGAAACAGATTTAAAAAACAAAGAATGATGATAAAAATAATAATTCAGCATCCTAACAGCCTGGGGGAGGAAGCTGTTTTTAAGTCTATTTGTTGCAGACCGGATGCTGCGGAACCTTTTACCCGAAGGTAGAAGGCGGAAATGTTTGTGAGCCGGATGGGAGGGGTCACCCACGATGCGCAGTGCTTTGCGGGTGAGGCGGGTATTAAAAATGTCCTGCAGTGGTGGGAGTGGGGCACCAATGATCCTCTCTGCCGTGTTCACGATCCTCTGGAGGGACTTGCGGTTGGCTGCAGTGCAGCTCCCGAACCAGACCGTGACACAGCTGCTGAGGATGCTCTCAATGGTGCCCCAATGGTGTTGCTGTACAACTAGGCTCAGTAGGTGCTGACTTGGTTATGTCAAATATTTCCTGGCACGTTGTCAAAATGCCCAGGCTAATGTGATTATTCGTGCTGAAAGCACAAGACACGCATTCATTTTTATATAATGCAGAGTAGTTCATCTTCCAAGACAATAGGTGGCTCCTGGTGTCAAGAACTAGGGTCATTACAGTTGGTGTTTTTCTTGAACTACAACAACATTCTCTTGCTCCTGGTAGATCATGGATCTTCAAAGTCCGGACTCCAGTATGGATCCGGACTGTACCGCGACTGTCTCTGGACCCAGAGCAAATACAATACTTTTCATATGTAATTTTAGTAGTATCTGTGAGACTGAAAGATGCTGAGTGTGACGCTCCCACCTTCTGGACAAAGATGGTTACTGCAGCAAATTTCCCTCCCCTGCAATAAGGTGGCACTTCACATTCTCACAATGTTTGGCTCAACCTACAGCTGTGAGGAGCCTAGCAGCCTAGGGCCCAGAGCTGAAACCACAGCAATGACAACCTGTAAGCCCCTTAAATTACTTTCCATGAGGGGGGCACTGCAATGACACGTTCAGGAGGGCCTTATAGGGGGCCCCGTGGTACTTGCGTGCTGTCAAAAGCTTTGTTTTTTTGTTTTTTTTGCCTGGGGCCCCCAGAGTGCCATGAAAGGTCCCTGGCGGTTAGTCTGCATTCTCGACATTAGACATAGTTAGGAACTAGTACTGCAGCCGAGTCACCAATGAACACTCGCATCAGTGTCTCCGTCGGGCAATCACACCTTTTTTGTCAAAGTTCAAAGTCCTGGCAACAGACCAAAGGTGCCACTTCTCACATTAAGGGCTGAAGGGATTTGGGAATAGTGATTTGTAGTTCCATAATATAATTGTTACCTCTACTGACTTTATAAAACAGAACTTTGTCATGTTAAAAAAAACAAGGTTGTGGACCTTTACAATTTGTATTGGAGTACCCCAGTGGTAGATGATGTCATCATGATGTGGAATTTCCTCCATCATCAGATCTTCAATCAATTCAATCAATTCAATCTTGGAAAATTACAAATCCATCAGTTGCTACTAATTAGCAAATGTTCGCATGCGCACACGCTTTAGACTACCTTTTAAACAAACAAAAATAAAGAGCTTTGACATAAATGCATAGCGATTTCTCCAATGATCTAGTTTGCAAAGTAAACTACTTTGGGCCTTTTATCTCATAGCATCTGCGCCAAACAACAACCGACACACAATAATAATAAAGAAATGCTCAGAACTTGTGGTGTTTTTCAAATGTATTAAATATTTATTTATTTATTGACTTATATTCATTAGAGACCATCAAACTCAGACAGGCAATATATAAATATATGCTATATGCAACAGTTACATAAACTTATCATAAAAATCCACTATACACAGTCAAATTCCACTGCATGAAAATTGTGTATGCAACAGCCATACAAATAAGTTAGATATGTCAGGTTAAAAGAGAAAAAATCGTGCAAGAACAAATATTCATAATGTGTAAATTAAGTTACAAGTTGTTTGTATACCATATTAATAAATTCAATAAATATTGCAATATATTTACAGACAGGGGCAGCATGGTGGAGCACTGATTAGCCCTTGTGCCAAACAGGGAAAAGGTTCTGGGTTCAAGACCCAGCTCTGGTCTGGGTTTTTGTTTCAGGTCCTTTCTGTGTAGAGTTTGTGTGTTCTCCCCGTGTCTGCTTGGATTGCTCTGGACAGTCTGGCTTCCTCCCAAAATGACATGCAGGATAATCAAGGTAATAAGTGAATCAAAACTGTCTAAAGTGTGAGTGTACGAGCGAACGGTTGTCTGTCTATGTGTCAGCCCTGCGATAGGGTATACCCAGCCGTCACCCCAAGACAGCTGGGATTGGATCCAGCAACCCCAGTGACCCAAAAGAAAACTTACTTATAGATTGTGAGTGTGGTTAAGACATGGGTAGGAGGAAATTTCACTAGTGATGGAGAGCTTGTGGAAATCCAACTAAGAACATGTCTGAAATGACTAACAACAAGTTAATGCCATGGTGTATGTAAGGTTTTACATATAGAGTATACATGGACATATATATGAGTGAGGCTTTAGTAGGGCAAACATAACCATGATTAAAAAAAGATGTTTAAAAATACATTTTTAAACATATCCATGAAAAACCAAAAGGAATTAAATCTAATGTTTTTTTGCAGAAATCCCCCTTCTCAAAAAAGAATACTTCTCAAAACATGATTTACACCGCTTCCTATGGATTTTGGCAGGATTTTGGCTTATTTTTAAATACCAAACCTGCTGGGCATTCTTGGGGGTACGCATTACCATTAAAACAATAGAAATATTTGGAATCGTCATTTGGGTCACTGAAGAATTCCTTTTGGTTTCCATTACATCCCTTGTCACCTACAGACACCGCTGTCTGAAGAGTAATTGGAGTTGTAGTAGTAGGAGTGGTGGTTGTGGTGGTCGGAGTGGTGGTCGTAGTTGTTGCAGTAGTTGGAGTTGTGGTTGTAGTAGTGGGAGTGGGGGTTGTTGTAGTTGGACTTGTGGTTGTAGTAGTGGGAGTGGTGGTTGTTGTAGTTGGAGTGGTGGTTGTGGTTGATGGAGTTGTGGTTGCGGTGGTGGTTGTAGTAGTGGGAGTGGTGGTTGTGGTAGTGGGAGTGGTTGTTGTAGTAGTGGGAGTGGTGGTTGTAGTAATTGGTGTTGTGGTTGTACTAGTGGGAGTGGTGGTTGTGGTAGTGGGAGTGGTTGTTATAGTTGTGGTTGTGGTGGTTGGAGTGGTGGTTGTGGTGGTTGGAGTGGTGGTTGTAGTTGTTGGAGTTGTGGTTGTAGTAGTGGGAGTAGTGGTTGTGGTAGTGGGAGTGGTAGTTGTAGTTGGTGGAGTTGTGGTTGTGGTGGTTGGAGTGGTGGTTGTGGTAGTGGGAGTGGTGGTTGTAGTAGTTGGAGTGGTGGTTGTGGTCGTTGGAGTGGTAGTTGGAGTAGTGGTTGTAGTAGTGGGAGTGGTGGTTGTAGTAGTTGGTGTTGTGGTTGTAGTAGTGGGAGTGGTGGTTGTGGTAGTGGGAGTGGTTGTTATAGTTGTGGTTGTGGTGGTTGGAGTGGTGGTTGTGGTGGTTGGAGTGGTGGTTGCAGTTGTTGGAGTTGTGGTTGTAGTAGTGGGAGTAGTGGTTGTGGTAGTGGGAGTGGTAGTTGTAGTTGGTGGAGTTGTGGTTGTGGTGGTTGGAGTGGTGGTTGTGGTAGTGGGAGTGGTGGTTGTAGTAGTTGGAGTGGTGGTTGTGGTCGTTGGAGTGGTAGTTGGAGTAGTGGTTGTAGTAGTGGGAGTGGTGGTTGTAGTAGTTGGTGTTGTGGTTGTAGTAGTGGGAGTGGTGGTTGTGGTAGTTGGAGTGGTGGTTGTAGTAGTGGGAGTGGTTGTTGTAGTAGTTGGAGTAGAGGTTGTAGTAGTGGGAGTGGTGGTTGTAGTAGTGGGAGTGGTGGTTGTGGTAGTTGGAGTGGTGGTTGTAGTAGTGGGAGTGGTGGTTGTGGTAGTGGGAGTGGTTGTTGTTGTTGTTGGAGTTGTGGTTGTGGTGATTGGAGTGGTGGTTGTGGTGGTTGGAGTGGTGGTTGTGGTGGTCGGAGTGGTGGTTGTAGTAGTGGGAGTGGTGGTTGTAGTAGTGGGAGTGGTGGTTGTGGTTGTTGGAGTGGTGGTTGTAGTAGTGGGAGTGGTGGTTGTGGTAGTGGGAGTGGTGGTTGTAGTTGTTGGAGTTGTGGTTGTGGTGGTTGGAGTGGTGGTTGGAGTGGTGGTTGTGGTGGTCGGAGTGGTGGTTGTAGTTGTTGGAGTAGTGGTTGTAGTAGTGGGAGTGGTGGTTGTGGTAGTTGGAGGGGTGGTTGTGGTAGTTGGAGTGGTGGTCGTGGTAGTTGGAGTGGTGGTTGTAGTAGTGGGAGTGGTGGTTGTGGTAGTTGGAGTGGTTGTAGTAGTGGGAGTGGTTGTTGTGGTAGTGGGAGTGGTTGTTGTAGTTGTTGGAGTTGTGGTTGTGGTGGTTGGAGTGGTGGTTGTGGTGGTTGGAGTGGTGGTTGTGGTGGTCGGAGTGGTGGTTGTAGTTGTTGGAGTAGTGGTTGTAGTAGTGGGAGTGGTGGTTGTGGTAGTTGGAGGGGTGGTTGTAGTAGTGGGAGTGGTGGTTGTGGTGGTCGGAGTTGTGGTTGTGGTGGTCGGAGTGGTGGTTGTAGTAGTGGGAGTGGTGGTTGTGGTAGT